>SNQJ01S0264560.1:0-12032 GCA_010110895.2 Picea sitchensis
ATATAAAATTGAAAAACTAAAAAAAGATAATGAATATATAGCTAATTACCAGGGGATGATATTCATTTGATCTGCCATCAATGTGACCATATTTCCTACAATGTTTTGTAGTTGTTGCTATTAAAATTCTTACGGGATGTTTGAGGAAACATTTTTTCCAAGGGCAATAACATCTACCATCACCCTTTTCACCCACTTTACTTTTTTCCCCACCTCTAATAACATTCTGTGACATTCTTCCGCACAAAAATACCCTTTCGGAACCATCATTGTTATAGCAATATTGTCACAACATCTTTGGATCGTCAAATATTTATAGTGCAATTTTAGGTCGCTGTCATCACTATTGCGACGACAGTGACCTAAAAATATTTATTTTTTTACCTATTTATTTTAGGTCATTTTTAACGGTCAATTTTAAGTTTAATTCATATTTGGTCAAACTATTGTCGTCGCTCTTGCGATGAACATTGACCATAATAATTTGGTCAAACTACCTGTGTCAAGATTGCGATGAATACGGGGTGGATTTAAAAAACTTGAATTTTCTCTCTTGCATGTTGCGACGAAAGAGTACTTTCGTCGCAATTGGTCGTCGCAAAATTTTCAATATTTAGTAGTGCTAGAAACATGCCTTGATGGTATGGGATGGTTTCAAGGCTCAAGGATGTTTGATGTCCTCACACAATATTTGATATCATCCATGTTTTCAACAATGTTAATAATGGGTGTCTCATTTTCATTGCTCGTTGTTTCAATCTGTAGAATATTTGTTGGAACTCTCTTAAAATGTCATGGAACTTCCAATTCACCCACCACAAATGTCATGCATCGACCCCGTATAGTGAGCAGTGAATGGGGCCAATGTTGAAATTTCTTCAATATGTGGCTGTATGCATCGAAATTTGACATGGTTAGACTAGACACTCGCCTTGACAGTATGTGAGGGTTTCAAGACTCACAAATGTATGATCTCCACACATAATATTTGAGATCGTCCACATTTTCATCAATGTTCATCATGTTGCACCTCTCATTGTCATCATTCATCATTCCATTCTATATAATCATTGTCGAAACTATATTAAAATTTTACATGGAACTTCCAATACATCCATCACAAATCTCTTCCACCGAACCCACACAATGAGTAGTGAATGGGGTCAACATTGAAATTTTTTCAATTTGTTCCCATATGCATTGAAATTTGACATGCTTAGAATAGATAGTTTCCTTTATGGTATGGGAGGGTTTCAAGACTTAAGGATGTTTGATTTCCCCGCATAATGTTTGAGATCGTCCATGTTTTCATCAACATTCAATATAATGGATGTCTTATTGTCATCATTTGTTATTTCCATATATATAATATTTTTCAGAACTCTATTGAAATGTCATGGCACTTCCAATACACCCATCACCAATGCCATCTTGCATCGACCTCACACAGTGAGCAGTGAATGGGGCCAATGTTGAAATTTCTTCAAACTATACATGTATGCATTGAAATTCGACATGGTTAGACTAGAAACATGCCTTGATTGTATGGGAGGGTTTCAAGAGTCAAGGATGTTTGATGTCCCCACATAATCTTTGAGATTGTCCATGTTTGCATCAACATTCATAATGGATGTCTCACTATCATCATTCGTAATTTCCATATGTATAATATTAGTTATAAATCTCTTGAAATGTGATGTAACTTCCAATTCACCCACCACAAATGTCATGCACCGACCCCACATAGTGGGTAGTGAATGGGGACACCGTTGAAATTTATTCAATATGTTCCTATATGCGTCAAAATTTGACATGATTAGACTAGAAACTTGCCTTGACAGTATGGGAGGGTTTCAAGACTCAAGGAGGTATGATGTCCCTACATAATATTTGATATCATCCACATTTGCATAAGCATTCATCATGCATGTCTCATTATGAATGTTTGTCATTCCCTTCTATATAAATGTTGGAACTATCTTGAAATTTGAGATGGAACAAACTATCCATGTCAAATTTCGGTGCATGCCAAATGTGAATAGAGTATCCATGTCAAATTTTGGTGAATACAAAAACATTTTAAAAACATTTCAACATTGTCCCCATTCACAAGTCACTATTTCCCATCATGTACTCTAGCAATAGTACAATGTCTTTTAATAGTTGTTTCCTTTAAAATTCAACCGAAAAAATTAAAATGAAATGAGGATGAGATGAGATGGTATATAGAATGGGTCTATGAGTGATCTTTGAGTATAAAGATGAATGAATGAATTGCTCTTGGTTTCGAGAATAATTTATTCTCTACTAAACAAGGCCAACCACGTGAAGGTGGAAGCTCATATGGCCCCTCCCCCCCTCACATCACTCTCAATTCCCCAATACCAAATCTATAAAATAGAAAATAAACAAAAGCAACATAGTAATCATGCATAAAAACTACCAAATAAATAAATAAATAAAACTAACCCACATAAATAATTAACCCACATAAAAAAATATTTAAAGAGAATAATTCATACAAATTAAAATATCTAGTTACATACCTCATCGACCAATGCAACATTTGTATCATCCTTCTTATGTATCTTCTTCTTGATCATCCAACTCGACATTTGTATCAGGATCTAGTTCAGAAACAATGTTGAAAGGATTGATGATATCATCATCATCATCAATGTCATTTTCGAGCATATCTTCATTGATATCATCATCAAGAACTGGCGCATTGTCTCCTACATCTGGTTCATCTTCTCCGTCTTCTTCATCTGTCGACCCATATTCTTCCTTCTCTAGATCTACATCATCTTCTTCTTCAATATCATCTTCTTCATCTACATTATACTTTATTGGCCTTCGTCTTGGATCATATCTAACAACAAATGATCAATCCCTCTTACCTAGAACCTTTGAGTAAAAGACGTGTTCACATTGACTTGGAAAAACATAGAGATCATTTGTGTTTTCAAATTTTTTTGTTTTAATCATCAGAACTCCATTGGCATGTTGAATAATGGTTCTTTTCTCATCATGTTCATGCATTTGTAACCTATACCATTTGACATCGAACAAAACTAATTTGAAGGAATTAATGTCACACTCAATTATATCATTCAAAAACCCATAGTATCTATTTTCAGATTCTCGAGGATGTCTGTCACTCCTAGAGGAAACATTAGTGACCTGGAATACTGCAGTTATCCCACTATCAAAAAAATTTCTGGTTTCATCCAACTGTTTGATGAGAAATTTACAACCATTGCACCACATAGCCTTGTGGTGTTTCAACTGCAATATGCCAGACATGTAAAAGATGCATTGTCAATTAATAATAAACAAATTTATATAACTTGGAAAGTATAATATGAAAATAACACACCTACAGTCACATTAATATAATATAAAATAACTGAATAAAATGGGTGAATTTCCTTTCCTTTCCATCTTTCAAACAATATGCTAAATCTATTTCCCTCTGCATAACATCAGAATATCCATTACGTCGAGCTTCTCTAACAAATTTAGACAGTTCTTTCCATGATAACCTACCGCTATGATTTTCTTTACATCTATCAATCCATACCTTCATCCAGTCAATATTGTTTGCAATGTATAAATGTAGTGCATCCCAATCTTGAGCAATTGACCGATCAAAAAATCACAATTCACTAATATTAAATATTAGTTATAACCATGGTAAATATTAACAAATGATGAAAGAATAAATATTAAATGAGTATGATCATATACAAAAAAAAATGAAAATTTATATTTATTAAAAATATCCACAATCTAATTACCTCTCACTTTCTTCATTGTACCTTTCCCCAATAGCTTCTCCCTTTCAATTTGTTTGATGGAGTTCACATCCCCAATGAAATCCACTGCATGCATATCTTGCGCTACTAATTTAGGAAGATACTGACTAATATACACCATGGATTCAGATACCATATATCCCTCCACCATAGAACCCTCAAGACATGCTCTTTGTCTAACCAAAGCCTTCAATGATTTCAAGTGCCTCTCCACCATCCACATTGACCTNCAATGATTTCAAGTGCCTCTCCACCATCCACATTGACCTTGTGTGTATAGGTCCACAAATTTCATTCTCCCCAACTTGGTGTATGAGGTAGTGTTATTGTGCATTGAAAAATGTTGGAGGTAGATACTTTTTCATTTCACACATTAGCCAAGGAATTTCTCTCTTCCAATAATTTATATCATCTTCATGGATTTCTTTCAATGACAACCATCTATAGATCATGACGCAAGAAAATAACATGTTTCAAAAAAACATAATATATATTACATTACAAGTAAAACACATGTCATTAAGTACAAAAAATATTTTCTTTTTTTCATATATATTGCATCTACTTACCTCATCTATTTTCCAAGATCATATATAACATGTTTGAATTTGTTGTCAAGGTCATTTGGGAGAGATAGAGATAGAACATACTGTAACAATAAAAATGAATCATTACTTGTTCAAAAATAGACAAAAAAAATAAAAAATATCAAAAAATATATACGACCAATATATAAATATGAATACTAAAATGATTAATTACCTTAATGAAGGTATGCCAATCATGTGTTTTTACCCCACCAAATTCACCTTTCTTCGTTAAGATATTCTTTATGTTTGAACAAAAACCCATGGGAAATTTAATTTTTTGAATGACCTATTTTATACCATTGCTTTGCTTCTCTGTTAATAACCATGGAAGGTTATTTTGGTCTCCATTGTTATTTGATCATATCACACTTTGGATCGCATGACTGGCTTCCTGAATGTCATTACAAATTTTGACAATTTTTTCTTTATCCCTCTTGCCATCTATGATTCGCCATAATGTTTTTGTCACATTCTTCCCGATATGCATTGTATCAAATAAATGAACTATTTTTAGGTCTTGATAGTAAGAAAACCTCATGAATTGAGTGGGATAACATTTCATTCATCGTGGAAGCCCATTATTACTACCTTCACGATGATGACATTGATGAAGCATACACAAAATCATAACACTATTTATCGAATGCGGTAAAATAAATTGAATAATTAAAATAAAATTTCAAAACATGATTCCATTTATGATACATAAAAAAAATGCGTACCCTCGAGGATTAATTCTGTCATATGCCAACTTCCATAGGCAAGGTGTCATTCTTTCTGGTTTTAGTCCAGTCTCTTGTTTCCCATTGAAAAGTTATTTTTCAATAGTACGATACTTATGGTTCTTAGAGAGGAAGTGTCTAAAATCATCAAACACCTCCTTTCCTAAACTTTTTGACCGACGAGATTTCACCTTAGGACCATAAACTAGATATGAAAATTTACCCTTTGTTTGAAGACCTACAACATATGGATTAATGTGAATTATTAATATAAGAAATGATTATTTAAACAACATGCATGATAAATTCAATTAATTATATACCATTCAAGCGTGCAATATGGAACGTTACATACCACAAAAATGTGTTAGTCCTGGGGCATCATGAATTGTCCATAAAAGTGTTCCACAACATTGAAATCTCGTCTTCCCAGTTGGTTTACAAATGTCATACATAGTGATGCCCTCCCATAATTTTAGTAGCTCGTCGATAAGAGGATCGATATACACACTAATATATTCAACTTGGTACTTACCTAATTGTTTGAAATTACACAAAATTACTACCATAGTATGTATATATAAGTAAATAAATAAATAAAAGATGTTATGCAAAAAAAGAGAAAAATGAAAAATTTGCATTCGAAAAATTAATGTAAACAAATATCTGGAATAATCATTGTCAACATTATGTGCTCCCTCTTTATTTACATCCAAGGAGGAATGTTATTTTTGATAACAAAAATAGGCCACAGTGAGTAAACAGACCGAAGTTCTTCAAATGGATTAACACCGCCAGTTGCCAATGAAATCCTAACATTACAAGGTTCATCTGTAAATTGTGGCCATTTTGCAACAATTTCCTTAAATGAATAACCATCTGCAGGCATTCAAAGAATGCCATATTCAATTTTGTTTCATGCATGGTAATCCATAAACTATGTTATTCTTTGGCACCTGAACAGTCGCTGCAAACATGGAATTATGGAAATATGCCAGAGAACCTTTCGAGGGACCATTTTTGTTACTTGATCGGTTCAATATCTACTGATACCACATACCAGGTATTTTGTTTTCGACACATGTTGTCCATAATATATAGTATGATCATCAAGACATGCATATATACTTTGATATTCCATTCCAATATCTTTCATAATGGCATGTAAATCTCGATATGTGCAAGGTAAAATATTTGATGAGGGTAACATAAATTCACCTAACAATATAAAACATAAAAAATAAATAGTTAATGTAAATAATAGTAATTGTAAATATTGCATTTTTATTTTACACATTAATTAACACTAAAAAAATGGGGAAAAGTCAACCTTTATGTAGATGTGATGAAACATGTTACATACCTTAGGATTTGTGTCATACAAGTGTTTGACAAATGATTCATAACCTTTAATTTCACCAACAACAATGTAGTGGAGAGAAGATTTTCTCTTGACCCTTTATAAAGTCCTCTATTTTCCTTTTCAATCAGAAGTTCATCATAAATACCATCACTACTGTCCCCATTGTTGGACACATTGTCATTGATATGTTTTCATTGATGTCAACAGTCGATGTCATTGTGATGTGATGATAAGTTGTTATGATGAATTTTCATTGTTGAGTTATCATTGATGAAAATTTTCCAATCCCGCAATTAGTCTAGACCATCAGATTACAAGAGAAGGACCGGTGGAGGACTGGTCAAAGATCAGATCAAGTCATGAATGTTGGATATGAAAGCTCCAAATCAAGGGAAGGGATTGATTGCAGAGCACGAAGGGAGAATTAAGAAATGCATTAATTCCAAACCCACAATTAGTCTAGACCATCGATCATCAACCTCCAATAGATCTACGGTTGGCATCAGTTTCAGTACCAAATGAGCAGTTTACATTACAGAACTCAATAATTGTTTGAAATGTCATTCTAGTGAGGATCTCACAATCATCCCTGATCGTTGATCTGCTCCGAGAGCATTCTCAACCATTGGATCAAGTTGAGTGGAAGGATAGAGTAAGTCATGGGCCATATATCATGGAAGTGACATATGCATGGTCAGCCCGACATTGACCACTTTGGGTAAAAGCAATCGAAGGAAATCTGCATGAAGGAATTTTAGCCGAAACCAAAGCTTCGAAGTCATGAACCTCCGTCAACTATCGGATTAGAGGAAGAGCAGGGAAATCCTGTCAACCGTTGATCTATTCAGAGTGCACCAAGGATGAGTGTGGTCAACTTTAGTGCTGAAAACTTCAATGAAAAAGGATTCAGAACATATGAGTTCAACCGAAAGCTGAAGTTTCGAAGTGTACATGAGTCGTTCAATCTAAGGAACAGTTCAGATAATATACCAATCGTTGGATTGAGTAAACTGGAAGGATAGGATAAGAAAATTACCGAGGACAAAGCTCCAAAGTCACGAAGTGAAGACACGTAGCACACACATTAAGAGATCCATGTTAGCAAGGACATGTGGTAGAATCAGATGATGACAAGGGTCAAGATGAAATTGGCATTTCAGGTACGTGTAAGTCATAGATTTAAGTGACACATGGAAACCACTCGACTAGTTCCAAGTAATAAGTGACATTAGCAAGTTACGTCACTTTGAGAGTATGTACTTGAGGAAACCAGTTTCTAACATCAGAAATCACTCGAAGCTCGGAAGGCCGAAGTTAATGCCTACGATTGATCTAATTCAAGAGCGTTCTCACCATTGATCAAGTACAGTGGAAGGATAACGTAATTAGAGGTATTAACTGACAACAAGAGGTCACCACTATTGTATGAATTATTCAGTAGGTAATCTCTTCAGAGGAATTGTCACTCCAGAGTTCAGGATCCATGAATATCCGAAGTTCTGAAGTGAACGAGAATCGTTCATCGTGAAAATAATACATCAATTGTCCGATCTACTTCGTATAAATCGGCTTCGGGAGATTTGAAAGATTATAGAGGTTGGAAGTTGTGAAGGACAGAGTCCCGAAGTAGCGCCAATCATCCATCTCATCGGGAGATTAAAACGTGAATATTGATTTTGATAAATGATCTAACACTCTCTTGGCCTAGCACCTGGAGACCACATGCGGTCATATGGAATAAAGAAACAAAGAGCGAAAAAAGAGGCGGCGCTTGGAACATCACTTAGACAATAAGCCCATGTTTTTGTGCATATGGTCATATGTAAATGGTTATAAGGAAGCGCCTCATACAGATTTAATTCGACAGAGATTTAGCACTAGAACAATGCATAGAATCGATAAAAGATAAAATATGATCTGTTGGTGAATTGAGAACACAGTAGAAGAACGAGTACGATATAATGAGTCGATCCATGTTTGTGATCAAATCATGAAGTCAAATGAACCAACGCACAATGATACAAAGAGAGTTAATTAATGGGCATTATAAATAAAGGATAAAAGGAAAAATGATATTATTTAAAGATTAATATTATCATTTAAATGAAAAGGTACAATGATTCAAATATCAAATGACACAATGACTCAAATTCACACCGGTTGGAAGACTATATAAACAAGAAAGAATGGTGAGAAACAAGTGTAGTTAAATTTGTTGAAGTATATATATTTATATATATTGGATTGAATGAAGGTTCATTTTATCAGGTTGGTGCTTGTTTGCAAGCTGGGTCTTTTATGAGGATTGGATTCCTCACATATCAGTTGGATTTGAGATCAACAAGCTGGGACTTGTTATGAGGGTTGGATTCCTCATTTCTCAGTTGGATCTGAGAACTACAAGACGGGTCTTGTAACAAAGAGCTGGGTCTCTCATAATTATTTGAAGATGAAATTAAAAGATTGATATTATGCATTCATTTAAGTTAAATATATAAATAAAGTATTTATTCTTTTATATGTTGGTTGAGAAAATGAAATAAATATATGTTGTTCAGATAATTTATGAAAAGTGGAAAATTGTCCAAAGTTTTGTGACACTGATCCACCCCCCCCGCCCTAGTGTCAAGTATCCATTTCAATAATTGGTATCAGAGCGTGTTACTTCACCCCAGTTTAAACATTGAAGGTAGATTCTGAAGAATTGGGTGGATAGATTTCTATCTCCACAAATGAAGCTCTGTTATTGGATGGAACAAATTATTCATCATAGAGGGAAAATAGGAAAATATACATGAATTCAAGAGGATCTGGAGTTTGGTATTTAGTAGTAAGTAAGCCCTAGCACTCAACTACTTCAAAGAGAAAAACCAAAACTGCAAAGGAGGCAAGGAGAAACAATTCAGTAGCCTTAAAAGCAATCCAAGCTAGATTGTCAGACCAAGTCGAAGAAAAGATGAAGCACTACAAATCTTCTAAAGAATTATGGCTTCAACTAGAAAATATTTATCATAATGAAACACAAGAAGAAGAGAAATCCTATCAAAGTGAGGAATACGACTCAGATAAAGAAAAGGAAAATTGCAATCAAATTGAAGAACATTGTTGTGTCCTTTTCGTCACTGCAATGAGCAAAAGAAGGGAACCTGCAAGTCTAGTTGGGCCTTCTATACATGACATAGGTTAGTGTATGAATCAGATGACTCAATCACATGAAATAAGCAAAAAACTAATCTAACAACAACTAAAGAAACAAAACTAAAATGCATAAGAAAATTAGAACCAAAATCAATCAAACAATTGACCAATATTCATGCTACCAATGGAGAAATTATATTAGTGGGCAAACACCAAAGAAAAAGGGGGACATATGGATCCCCTCTTCCTCCAAGGGAGGGTTCTCGAGTCCCCTATGTGAGAGATCTTCTTGCAAATGGAAAACTAGAAAGTAAATGGTGAAGAAATCCAAGATTATTCCCTCAAGAGGTGAGGTGAATAGCTTAATGAGATGATGCTAGTATGCTCCAAGAAGGAAAGAGGTTCCTTGTAGGATAATATAGGTAGCATAACAATACAATAAGACTATTGAATTCATAGTGCACCCATGGCCTCTTTTTATAGAAAACCTTTGAGGCATTATCCAACCGGTCTTTAGTGTGAACAAAGGGCCCTTTAGGGCACTCTTAGGTCTTTGACCATTCCCCCACTTGGATTCAACTTGGATTTGAGGGTCAAATTGAATTGGGAGATGAACCAAAAGTGGGTGAGGGGCTGAAAATAACCATAAATGCGTCGTTCACAGGAGTGCACATCTTTTATCGTACACATTCACATGTCGGACGCATGTGCGCTCTTTTGGCTTATTTTTCCTGCGCACATGCGTGTGCTTCCTATAGTGTTTCTGTGCATGTCAATTTTATAACCAATTGTATAGTTTTATGCCCTTTGGAAATGTATTTTTTGGGCTATGGATGAACTAATAGGTCTTTGGAGATGCTGGATTCCTGTAACCATTTGTGAACGAAATTTCAGTGATAGAAAATATAATACAAAGAAAAAATATTTCTAATCAGAATGAAATGCAGGATTTGATATCAATCAACAATGAGGAAGACAACCTCTTCAAGTAATTGAGGCATACCTCAGTAATCACTAAAGAAAAATTACATAATCGTAAGATTGATGTTACAGTTGCAATAGAAGAGATTCGTATGCAACCAAGAAATTATATGCATATTAAATTTCCTGTGGATGTTATTGACCATCTTGAAATTATAGTTATGTGCACTTTTGAAGAGTTGGAGAAAATTCAACAGTTAGATCAATCTAACCATGAAGAGTTTGAACAAAGAGTTCAACTATAATACAAAGAAAAGGAGATCTAAAGATTGAAAACCGAGGTTACTAATCTAACAAAAGAGATGGAAGAATTAAAGACGCATGACAGTAAAAGAAAAGAAGTACTAAAAGAATAAGAAGAATTAGTTAACAATATAAACACTCAACTTGAGGAAATTAAAGAAAGTGAAGAAGACCTAAAGATCTAGTTAACAAGGAAAGAAAATTATTACCACATGTTGGAATTGGAAATCATCAATTTCAAAAAGATAAATGAAAGCACTAATGCAGATCTAATGACTCAAATTGAAGAAGCTAAGAGAAAGGAAGAAGCCCAGAAGATCCAAATAACTAAAAGGAAGAATTATGTCAAATATTAAAGTTAGAAATTATCAATCTCAAATAGATGAATGAAAAGAAAAATAAGATTGTCAATTTCTAGAATAGCTCAACTATCTTAGATAATATTTGGAAGAGCCAAAGATCAGTTGATGACAAAACTAGTCTTGGATATAATAAGAAAGAATACAATGACAAATGGGGCACCATTTACAAACATGAGAAAGGATCATCCTTCTCAAAAGGAAAAGGTGAAATTACAAAGCAATTACAAATCATGAACTTTGTTATTGAAGGAAGATATAGAAGTAAAAAGGAAGAAGAAAATCAAATAACAGATCTCTCAAGACAAAACAAAATCAAGAATGGAAACACCTTCAATGGTTATTGTTTTTCTTGTCATAGATTTGGCCATAAAGCAATGGGCTGCAAGAAACTAGAGAAAGGATATACAAGAAAATCCAAAAACTCAATTAGATGTTGGAGAGGCAATTTTGTTGGGCACACAAATTTTTTTTGTCATACAATGAGATGTTACAACTGTGATAGGTTTGGGCAAAAATCCCAAAACTGCAAGAATAAAAAAAATCAATATTTGAATAAAGCATTTAAGTCAGTGACAAAACTTAATAAAATTTGGAAGAATAAAGGAGATGAAAAATATCCAAAAACACAATTACACCTGTCTTCAAAAATCAAGCCCAAGAAAAGGAAGTGCCTATAGAAGAATATGGGACAATAGAAAATTCTGATGAAGTCATAATTTGTTATCCAAAGAAAGAAAATACAAAAAGAAGTTTAAATTGGGTTCTACAAAATCAAAGGATTATGCCAAGAGTTTTTAAAATTAAAAGGAGAAGAG
>SNQJ01S0264561.1:0-12138 GCA_010110895.2 Picea sitchensis
ATGCAGAAAAGATTCCAACTTAAACAATTTCAATATCTCGTAAGTCTATGTATCCCAATGCAATGATTTTATTTCTCCAATGAAAGAGATTAGTTCCTTTAACTATTGGGTTATGGAGTCCTTAAAATGAAATAACTAGTTATTCTACTTCCTTGGGGGTGTAAGCCTTTTTACTCCCCAAGGAAAACAAAACTAGCTAGGGAAAAACCTAGGAGGGTGTAACCCCTTTTACTTCTCCTAGTATTCCCTTATGCAACAAATTATTCCAAGACAATTATGATGGGATTAGTGGGGTTGTATGCCCTTATACTCCCCAAAATATTATAAAATTAACCTTGTAACCAAGAAAAGAATCAATAACAAGAGAGATTCCTTACCTAGTCCAAGCATTAACAAGATAAACTCATTTTAACCAAGAAAATCCACCACAAAAGCAAGAAAAATCCTCCAAGAAAGATAGCGCCTTACTTCTTCATCCAATATCCAAATCAAATCGCCACAAGAGATAGTATAAAGAGAGATAAATAAAATTTCCCAAAGAGGGCGCAAATCTCAACCAAGTATCCTCTCCAAGATGGGAGAGTTATATAAAATTACAAGAGTTTGATCTCTATTTATACAAATCCTCCAAAAAGTGTTTGTCCACTTAATTTTAGGGTAACCACAAAGTAAGGGGTCAACAACCCTTACTTTTCCCCTTTACAATTTTAAATTTTATTTTTCACATAAGAAACCCTAAAATAAGCATGACATCACCCTTCTAGGGTAACGATTTGGCATCAAGAAGAGAATGTTGGGCTTGAATATGACACGTTGGGCTTCCAAAGGCCTTCTTCTCAAGAACTATGGTATTCTTTATCAAGTCAAGGTATTCTTCTCCATCAAAATATGCCAAGTGCCAACCAACAACATCACCAGCACCAAACACCCTAGCTCATGCATGACGTCACCCCAAAAATGTGGCGTTCTAACCTCCAAAGGTAGGTTGTTAGGGTTATGAAGGGCTAGAAAGAGTCCTCCAAGGTGCCTCTCAAGACTCCAAAGGTTGTCATCATCATCCAGTGTGTGGGTCATGGTATCCAACATGTGGGATTCAAGCCCCAAGGAATCCCAATCTAGGCGTGTTCTTCCAAATATGTCCATCAAGAAAGGTCCTACAAGGACAATTAATATTACCTCCAAGGACATCAAGTAAAATGCATCATGATAAGTAAATATAGTCAATAAAAGAGCCATCTAAGCATGTTCATAAAAAACCACCTCATCAAACTAAACAAGTGCTCAAATACCCTATCAATTTTCCAAGTTTAGGTATGGTAGGTTTGACAATGCGACCTATTGGATGAATCATACCTCAAGTATAGGAGTGTTTCCGAAGTGGAATCCTCTCTAATGCATGTGGAGAGGATGATATTGATGGGGGAAAGACCTTTGAGCATGGGGTTCGTGACATACAAGGGATCGTAGTGTCTCATTTATGGGTGCCTTTGTAGAGGGTGTGTTGCACCTTAGTTTTCAATGAAACATTTTTCCAAGCCCAATTATTTTATTTTGTTCTTTTAATATGTTTCCAAGTTGAATCCAAGGTGGGGCTTCTACCTAAGCATGAAAATCATTGCCCACACATGCTCCAACTTGGTTGGAATTTTGTATTAGTTATTTTCATCAGTCCCATTAGTTTCTTATGAGAGACATTTCAGTGTCCTTGGGATACCTGGGTGAGAATATAGAAGGTTCATGATTGGATTTTATCTTTTTCCAACTACAATCCTATGGGCTTTTATCCCCTTCTTCCCATGAAATGAAGGATAATCCCTTCTTGGGCCAGTATACCCAAAAATCTCAAAAGGTAAGGAGATGAGGGGATGAAGTGTGGAAAGTGACAAGTATGGTCAGGAATGGCACTATGACTCATCAACGGGACCTCCCAGTAGAAAATGTATCCCTAAGTATGACCACTTACTAGGGCGCAATGTCAACCACCAAGGTGAAACAAGGCCAAAAGCATAATTTCCAAGCAGACATTACATAATCAAAAGCAGTTTAAAATGAAGCAAACTTAAATACCTCAAATATTGAAATGAATCTCACCATAATACCTGGATTGTACCTCATGGAGAAATACCCAATGTCTTCTGGAAGCAAGCTAATGTGGTGGATACCCTCATGATGAACCTGAGATCTATGGTGATGAAGCGGGCCTCTATCTATGAAAGTGGACACTATTGGTCAAGCAGTCTCTTGGTACTCCATGTATGCAACCTGAGGGCCTTGAGACATCATCCCCTTAGTTATACCTAGGAATTGGGGATAATGATGCCAAACATCAACGGTAAGGTTGCCTCTATTTATGTTCCTTAAACCAGTTGTACAACAGCAATAAATTTTGTACAACCCACCTTCAACTATTGTATGATACTTCTCTATATTTAATGTTGAAATCTCCTTGGGATGCATGCCTATCCCCTCTTTGGGATGCATGCCAATCCTCCTTTGATTCTACTCTTTTCCTCGGCTCAAGCTCTCTCTTGGAAATCGTGCCTCTTCAACTTCCACTCAAGCTCTCCTCAAAAGATGCACCCCACTTCTCCTCTAGTGCTCTTTTTATTACTCATTAATGAGTAACTTCCCTAACCCTTGGTCTTCCAAAGAAATGGGTGGTCAAGATTAGACATTTCCCTCTTGAGATCAACATTCTTGACTTAATCATCTGTTGATTTCACTTAAATCACTTAAGTGACCCAAAATTCATAAATTCACTTTTAACCATTAAATATTAAAAGGCTCAACTTGACTTTATAAAATCACTTTATAAATACACTTTGTAAATTCCTTAGAGAAAGACATTCTCTCATAATCCTACCTTGACACAATAAATGCAGAAGTACCTCCAAGCTACCAAAATATAACACTCCCTCTTAGCAACAAAGGTACTTATGGAGCCTCCACCTAGATCTGTGTCCATCCCCATCATGTCCTCTAATGTTGTAGTCGCTCCCACTACACTAGAATCCTCTGCTCCCTCTAAACTTAAAGAATCTCTAGCTACCTGCACTGAACTTTTATCAAGAGACATATCCATCCAAGGTCCTCTCTCTGAATTCTCACCACTGTCAGACTTAGGCTCCATCCACCCACTGGATATATTTACGAGCTGACCAAGCACTCTATACAATCTCTCTGACCGGACACCAAGAAACACACTTGGGTTAGAAGAGATTCCCTCTCGATATAGGTACGTCGTTCCTTGAGAGAACACAATCCCACATCCATCTATCTCAAAATACGACACATAGATCAAGTTCATCGACAATTCAGGAACATATAATACCTCGACCAACTCCAGATACCTTCCTGACTTCTGTTGGAATCTAACACTTCCAAGTCCCTCCATAGCTAGAACATGTCTAGTACTAACCCCACACCCCACATAGTTGTTTGGTCTAATATTTGAAAAAATGAGGAATATAGACCTCATCCTTGTCATGTGCCAAGAAGCCACACTATCTAAGCACCATGCAAGAGTTCATGTACACCCTAGGAAACCAATTCCTGCAAGACAAGCCATCAATGAAAAATCCTTCTCGAACTTTTCCATGAATTAATTCACTTATGTTGATGTTGTTATCTTAGCATCCTTCTTGCTTCTCTTATTGTTCATACACTGGCTTGCGTAAATCCCCAACTTATAACATGAAAATCATCTCATCTTTCTCATGTCCTTCTTCTCGCCATGAGAGGACTTCTCCCTTCCTATAGATTTATTTTCCATCTTCTTTTCTAAGAGGGAAACATTCTCCTCACCTTTTGACTATCTAATACAAATATCCTCCTCACGAGTCTCTTTTTATATGAATTCATCCCACAATATCTCCCAGTTGGGATAGTTCTCCTTGGAGACAACACCTTTAACAAAAGTGTTCCACTTCTATAAAAAACCATTCAAAGAAATCCTAACCAATTATCCATCTGATATAACCTCTCCAACTGTGCCAATTTCATCATGAACTTGAGTGATTCTTGTGAGATATGAGGACACCTTTTCAATCTCAGTCATCTTTATGTTTCTCAACTTCTCTCTCAATCCCATCTTTCGATTCTCAGTAGAAATTTGGTATAGCTTCATCAAAGATTCCCACATATCAAAGGAATTTTATTTTCCTACAACAAGGGTAATAACATGGTCCTTAATTGCATCAACAATAATCCTCTTGGCCTTCACGTTCTTCTTTTTGAACTCTACCAAAAGAGTTGTATATGTAGGAACAGTGTCGAGATTCATTTGTGTGTTGTTCACAATGTCCCATAACTCAGCTTCCTCTATCAACAAAACTATCCTATCCTTCCAATGACTAAATTTTGTTTCCCCATCCAACCTATCTTTGAACCTTAATCCAGTAGCCATGACCTTCTCAATTGAAACTCAACTCTTCCCCTTCCTTCTTCCAGGAAAAACCCCTCTGCACTCACTATAAATAATGTGCCAAATATCTTGTCTATTGAACCTCAGATATCCATCTCTAATACCATGTTAAAAACTCTGACCTCAAACACTTATTCAATAATAGCTTTCAACCTCCTATATTTATTCACCAATAAAGCAATGGAATCACATGCAATTTATTGGAACTGTGATCAGAATTACAAGTGACTGAGCAATCTGAAAATATAGAAGTGGAAATATAAATGAACACCAGAAACATTCACCACATTTGACACTAAAAATTGTGGGCAATGCCCCTAGAAAAACCCACAAGGGAAAAACTATTCAAGGTGATTCTTCTTATTGAGCTTAAGGGAAAATTTTGAGTTTACAGCGACAATTTATATCAACATTAAATACACAACACTTGTCTCAAAAATTCATCCTAACACCACCTCATTTTCTATGCCAAGATTTGTTGTCTCATTTTTTGTGCAATCGTATGGACTGATACAGCAGAAAAACTAGCAGACGGCCTCGATTTGTGTGGCCAGAACTAACTATATGGTACAATACTATGCTATATGGTTTTATCTCAGCAAAAACACCTCAAAAATTGTGCCAAATATCAACAGTAAAGATACCTTGATTTCTATGCCTTAACCTAGTTGTATGACCAAAAATAAATGTTGTACATCCCACCTTCATTTGTTGTACAATACTTCTCTATATTTAATGTTGAAATCTCTTCGGTATGTGTACCTATCCCCTCCTTTGGATGCATGTCAATCCTCCTTTGTTGCTACTCTTTTCTTTAGCTCAAGCTCTCTCTTGGAAATCATGCCTCTTCAACTTCCACTCAAGCTCTCCTCAAAATATGTGCCCCACTTCTCCTCTAGTGCTCCTTTTATTACTCATTAACGAGTAACTTCCCTAACCCTTGGTCTTCCAAAGAGATGGTGATCCAGGGGATCAAAATTTGTTCAAAAATCAAAGTGTTCGGAATCGCTTCAAAACATATGTGTGCATAGACCTTGTTGTTACGAACCCAACGCAACTTGAACCAGCTCAAACGGATGTTGTATGAGCGAGATATTGTGTTCTGTTTGTTTTACCAAATAGGCAAAAAAATTGCTAACTATACAGTCTGTACAATTTGTACAGTGTTGATGTGGCAGCTGATCGTACATGTCATACAATCGTACAATGACATGGTAGATGAGTTGGAGCTGAATCATCAGGCTTGATGGAAAATGGGCAAATTATTTGGTGACAAGTGTCATTTTTCGGGCAAATGATGTGGTGCCACGTGGCACCTCCAGTTTGGTTGATGTGGTCAAAGGTTATGTGACTCCATAGGAGTCGAACCTGTGACCTTCAGGCGTGGGGGTAAATCTTTGGCAGGGTCAAGCTGTCAGCCCGCCCACAATGGTTCTTAATATGTATAGGCGGCTTGTTTTATTTAAAGTTGCATTGAGGTTTGTTTGGCAAAGAATAGGGTCGGGGCTAGACCCCAACCCCCGGTGCTTTAGCATATGATTGTTACCATATGCCCAAACTGTTTACCTATTAGCATGGTCTGATAGTTTGACAATCAGCCCGGACGCTTACACATAGAACCGCTCCATTGGACCGGATCCTTTACACTTGGTGCGCGGTTTGACTTTTCCTTTGTGTGTTAGACCGCGGACTTTGGTTTGTATTAAATGGAGTTTGTTGGTATGGTTGTTACGTGTGATTTGTTTGGCACGTAGTTTGGTTTCAATGGTGTAGCCCCGACACTTACACATGAAACCACACCATGACCATTGCAATAATGTTTCACGCGGATTTGTTAGCACTTCGGGTTTAGCCCGTGGTACTTGAAACCTTTACACATGACCGTTGGGAAAAATTTGGGGCACGGTTAGCCACGATGCCTGGATTAGGCGTTGGGACGTGGCCACATGCCCCCCATGTGACCAACACCACCGCCCAAGGGAGTGCTAATCTTGTTAACGGTTCGACAGATTTCCCTGTTTTGCAGGATGCACGTGTGTGTTGGTTTTTAGGCCCAATAATGTTGTGGGAGCCAGGTTAGTCATTCACAGGTGCATTTTGGCGAGGAGGTACAATAAGCTTGAAGGGGAAAACTTTGAGGAGGTGTAACTTCTTCATTTTTTTGCCAAAGTAGGTGTCGAAAAAGCCCAGCTAGAGGTTTTTGGACGTTATGAAGTCATTAAACCCATCCATTTTGTATTCTAAGCACTGTAGGATCAATTTTTAAGCATAATGAAATTGATCCAAGCGAAGCTAGACCAAGATATGTAGCCCAAGAGAGGGGTGAACTCCTTTATCATTTGTTGTGTTATGTGTTCATTATTGATGGTTTATATCAGTCTGATATGTTGCTCCTGTTTTATTAAAAATCACTAAATTTATGTGTTAGTAACTTGATCCAATTACCCAAAAACATACCTTTGACGCACTTGCAATTTAAAGAGATAAGTCTTCTTCATTTTTAAGATCTATTGGAAACATATTCATTCCATTTTCATATCAATAGTCAAGATTATATCTTGAGATCAACGGTCGTGACTTAATCATCTATTGAGTTCACTTAAATCACCTAAGTGACCCAAAATTCATAAAGTCACTTTTACCCATTAAATATTAAAAGGCCCAACTTGACTTTATAAAATCACTTTATAAATACACTTTTAAAGGCCTTAGAGAGAGACATTTGCTYGAAATCCTACCTAGGCACAATAAATGTAGAAGTACCTCTGATATACCAAAATATTAAGTCATATGATAAGATGCTCCAGAATCAATAAGTTTCTCATTAGAAGAAGAAGTAGATGTTGCATTGAAGGAAAAACCAGAAGTGGAAAGTGCTTGTCCGTGAGAAGAAGAGTTGGAAGATGAAGCATCAAGATTGATGTTGTGATTCTTAATTGTTTCTTCTAAGGTATCCATATTTTTAAAACATTTAGACTATGGATGACCATCTCGACCACAAAAATTGCAATGTTTGTCAATATTCTTACTTTGTAATTTTGGTTCTTTGTCACCATTGAGAGTAGAAGCTATATGGGAGGGTTTGGGACCCTTGTTTTTCTTGTTGTTGCAAGGATGTTGCTTCTTTGGATGCTTGGATTTATCTTTGTAATAGGACACTAAGGAGTTTTTAGATTTATTTGCAATGTTGATCACTCCAAGATGCAAGAGATTTTCTTGCTCTTTAATTAAATAATCAAGAGAGAGTGTTGTGTAAGAATCCCCTAGAGATTCTTTGGTGGAGTGAAAAGTAGATACAAAAACTAAATATGCACTACCAAGATTAGCAAGAATAGAATATATACATCGATCATACTTCATTTCTATCTAACAATCTTTAATTAACAGTCTAAGTGTTTTGAACTTAGATAAATAATATTCAATGCAGGAGAAATCATTAGGATTTAAAGAAATTAATTGATTTTCAAGATGGTGGGCTCGAGTCTCATTGTACTTATCAAATATGACTTCAAGCCTATCCCAAGCTTCATCTAGATCATCAATTCCTTGAAGGTAAAATCGTAAATCATTAGAGATGGAAATTTTGATTAATCCATGTGCTTCATCATTTTTATTATCCCATTTGGATTTCTTTGTGGTATCAATTGGGCTTTTTATTTTCCTGTGGTAATTTGATATAGTCCTTTACTTCGTAGTACATCCTCCATCTAGGATTTCCGTGAAAAGTAGTTGGTTATAGTAAGAAAAATATCACTTGGAATAGACATATTCAAATATACAGGTAATAGGGATTCAAAATGTGAAATTGACTATATAGATGGAAAGCTCTCGAAAAAACAGCTAGTTTCAAAAAACACAACATTAAATATGGACTTCGGACATCAAAGTTAAGCCATTTTTAAGAAAGGTATAAAATGTAACCAAAGTGCCACAAGGAAGGTAAAGGTTGGCTCATGTGGTGATGGATGCACAATGAGGTTGCTAAGTAAAAAAAATCTCTTCCTTCTCTAACTTTCCCTATAAACTCACTTTTACAAATAAATTCTTATGAAATGAACCACTTTAATAAATAGAAAATGAGAATCACTTTTACAATGAAGTTACTTTATAAATTAAAGTTACATGCAAAAAGTAACGAGGGAAAACATAGACTTTCTCTAGTGAAAGGACTTTTTTCCAATTGAAAGCAATGCTCTAGGTGCAATGGAATGGCTCTCTCATCCTAAAAATGTGTAGGAATAACAAAACTCATAAATGTTTTGATGCATGCAACAACACAAGTTGAGGATCTTGATCAACAACGGGAGCAGGTCTTTCAAACAGTCCATAATACATGGAATTTCCACATAGGATGAAAACCTTAAGGAACCACTCACACAACGAAATAAAATATCAATGCACCAATGTTTTTACATGGTAAAAACCCTCAAAGAGGGAAATAATTCATGGCCCCAACCAATGTGGCCACTTGAGGCAATATATTAATGCAAAAGAAAAATTTACACATAAGAGTTTCTCATAGTCGATATTTGTCAAATAACCCTTCACTTTCTTTAAGTAGAGATCATATACCAATCGGGTGTTAAACCACATATCAATATGATTCATTGGATCATTTTATGTCTAGAACATATCATGACCGTCATATTACATAACTACAAATGCATACTAATTCATATTAAAGAAATACATTTTTAACTAAAGACCTATTAGACCAAGTTGAACAATTAACTCTTAAGTGTCTAAATATTCTAGCATTCCCCTTATTTTCTCTGTCACAATATTAAGCCCATATAACCTTCAAAGTTTTATATCATGAAGATCAAGTTCTAATTGATCTCTTTCCTCCTCTAGGTTTCTTCATTTTTGGTATTTAGGAGCCCTATCGCTATCTTCGAAGGTAAACATCATTATTTTCTTTGTTTATTTATGTCACTGAATTTTTTGTAATGCCTCTTAACGAACATTGTTTATGGCATTTGAATGATTTCATTTTGGAACCTTACTATTATTATTTAAAGAAAGCTCCTTATAAAGTTAAACAATGAGTGCATAGTTTGTATGACTTCAACGTTTGTATTCAATAGAATAGAAACCTTGAGCATGTGTTTCTTTACATGTTGAATGATATAAAAGGAAGAATCTTTTAAAACTTTATAATAGGCTTATGTCACCTATGTGTTCTTACTTCATCAATATTTTTTTAGATTCTTCTTTTGTTTGCTTTGTAATTATGGATGCATGTTTAGGCTGGGTTTAGAAAACAAACCTTACACTTATAATTGTTTAGTATTTTCCATGTTCTCTTAAATTAGTTATTTTGGCACTACATATTTCTTTTATGGGAGTTTATCTATTTAGCATTTTCTTTTTTCATTAATACATTAACAAAATAAAATATATTATTTGATAAAGAGGAGTATCACTTCTATAAAAAAGAATGAGGGTACTTGTTTTCCCCCAGGATTTCCCCTAGATTTTATTTGATCAACCTTTCTAAAGATCTACCTCTACACAAATTTTGGCACAAACAAACATTTTAGATTTTGGGTTTGATTTGTCTATGTATTTTCCAAGTGCATTTCTTATGGACTTTAGGATTCATCATTCCAATAGTGAAGGGGGAGATGAGATAGGTGAACCCATACAAGAATAGTTGAGGGCACTAGTTCTATATCAAAGTCTAAACACCGTCAATCCAAATGCATTCCATGAGGACCCATAAAATATGATATTATTTTGAATATTAATATTAGATCCATATCTTCTTAATGTTCAAATATAAAGGTGAAATATCCTCTTCCATACCAAAAAAAATATGAACTTACCTTTTATTAGAGTCATTTGGTTCTTTTGCATACATAGATCCATAGCTCTAGGAAAGGGCCATAAACTAGCAAACTACTCTATCGATGTTATTTCTACCAATGCTAGTGATTTGAGACAAGGAATTATCAATGACAACTTCACTTCCAAAGATGAATCAATTTTCCTTATAAATCGTGATGGCTCTATCTATGTTCTTTCTATCAATGCTAGTGATTTGAGACAAGGAACTATCAATGACAACTTCACTTCTAAAGACGAATCAATTTTCTTTATAAATTGTGATGGCTCTATCTATGTTCTTTCTACCAATGCTAGTGATTTGAGACAAGGAACTATCAATAACAACTTCACTTCCAAAGACGAATCAATTTTCCTTATAAATCGTGTTGGAGCCAACTTTTGGTTCCAAGACTAATTACATGTTATAGTTACCAAAAATGTTATTTCCACAGATTCAACTGAGAAGGAGGGCGAACTAAAAAGAATTGTCACACTTTAATCCATGTCCAAAAATACAAAAAGAGAAGGATTTCTTCAAAAATAGGGTTATATCTCATGTTCATGCTCCTATTAATATAATTAATATAATTGGATATTGATTTCTTTCCACATCTTATTTGCCATAACACGAGAAATTTCATCTATATTGATTGATTTTATTATACATATCATTCAACATATAATAATCAATATGATACTATGTCAATTAATAATAATATCAATGTAACGTTATGTTAATCAAAATATCACAATTAGTTTATTGGAATTGACATTTCTCAATAAGGATCGATATATTTATCCCAGGGAAGGATAGTGATAAGTAGCATTTACTATATCAAGTTATATTGTCCATAGATATTCTTAACCATGACCATGTACTTTGAAATATTATGTGACCATGAAATTTTAACAATATTTATGATTTATCGACATGGTAACCATTCATAGGTGGTACGTGGGATGGAGAGTGACTAGATATGCCATCCAAATAATTTTAATGAGTCTTAAGGCAAAACTAGTACCATAACTACTTTTCCTTGGAATAGGCATGGTATTAAGCCTATGCACATTTTGACTCTACTTTCACTCTGTTAAACCATGTTTATACCCATGGAGGGGTGAATCGGGTTTATTTAGCCTATGTACTTTTTGACTCTACTTTCACTCTGTTAAACCATGTTTAGACCCATGGAGGGGTGAATCGAGTTTAAATATTAAGATTTCCTTATAAAAATTTAATAAAAAATTATTAATGTTGTGAATGTTTATACGAGTTTTTCAATTTTGTTATATTTTTTGAATTATGTTTTCAAAATATATTAAAATTATAATTAAAAAAAAAATTATCTAGAAAATTTCTATTATTAATTTTTTTATTAAAATTTGTTTCATATTAAGTACCATTGTATTTATATTTGTATGAAAATCATAAAGTATATGCTTGTAACTTGAAATGCGTGGCACAAACTAATAATGTATATGTAGTGTATACATATTTTGAATATGTGTGAAAATCAAGGTTTTTGTTTGTAATAAGTATTTCATATATGATGTAGTTTTTCATGCTAAAATGATATATTTTGATAGGGTATAAAATCATAAAGTTTATGAAAAAGTGTATGCTTGTAACTTGAAATGACACGAACCAATGTATATGTAGTGTATACATATTTTGAATATGTGTGCGAAAATCAAGGTATTTGTTTGTAATCAAATATTTCATATAGTTTTTCATGCTATTTTGATAGGGTATAATTGAATTTTTAGAGTGTCGTCCTTGTTGGCATTTTTAGAATCCAAAAGAATGGTGCACATAAATCTTTCATTAAAGAAATTAAGATCAAGCATTTAAATAGTAAATGGAAAAAGTAAATACAAAAGTAAAT
>SNQJ01S0264562.1:0-12018 GCA_010110895.2 Picea sitchensis
TTTGAGATTAAAAAATTGGATTCCTTTTACTTTTTAAGCTGAAGGCGTTTTGGGGAGGTTCCACTCCTCCCTTAGTCATATTTCAATGGAATATCATAAATTTCTATTTGTCCTTTAACCATTGACAAATTGTCTTCCTCCATGCGTCTCCCCCACTCACTGACTCCAAACTATCCACGTGTCCCTCCTCACTCACCAACTCCAAACTGTTGAATAGGTGAGGCTTCCAAATTTCTTCTGGTTGACTTTAGACCTACATTTTCTCCACAACATTTATTTGTTCATTTCTTTCTCCATAGGATTCACTCCACAGTCAGAAGAACCCTGGTCTGCGTATCCCAGTAGGTTAAAGTGGTCTAACTCTTCTCTTTGTCTTACATTGGAAAGGGGAAGTGTTTCGAGAAAAAAATTTGATCCAACAGTCATGTGGGAGTATGGAACATGATCCAACCAATTGACATTTCTTTCTTTTGGAAACGATTCCATCAAGAAAGTTTTTATGGAATGAACACTCCATTCAGCTTTAGAGAAGAATCTGGATTTGAATTGGATTTGGCTATCTAAGCTAGGCCGCCGCTGCCTTGTGGCTACCCTTCGATTGAGCTCTGGTGGTGGCCAATATTGTATTCTTCTCATTCAACCTCTTTTGCTTCCTCATCCCCGTTTATTTCCCCAAGGTCTTCAGGATTTATCATAAGAAAGAGACTGTGGATGCCATTCCTAAGATCAAATAGAAGAGAAAATGAATTGGCTTCGGCTAGCTTGGGGTATTTGATGGCTTCTGGGTTTCGAACCATGAACTTCTTTACAGTTTTCCCTGCCAAATAATAGGCATCGATTTCGAACCATGGACGTCGGTACATTTTTCTCTGCTACGAGTACAATTTTTTTCATATATTTTAGTGTATATGGGATCAGTTTCTAAAGAATAATATTGTTATATCTTTGAAATTTTGTTTTTATGTGAGATTGTCACTTGAAGAATTTACTTGTACTCAGTAACTACCATAGATTCATGTTAATGGGGAATTGGTTTGTGCTCTGTTATATTAGGAAAATTCGCTCAAACATCTGGCAATCGAAAATTTTATGTTTGAATTTGTTTTATTACTAAATTTGTAATAGGAAAACGTTTAGAGAAAACATCTTCCATATAAATGTTCCAAAAATATCGAAAAATCATCAATGTTCATCCCTAAAATTTATAACATCAACATAATTTGGGTTTGACTTTCCAACCATCTCACCAGCTCTCCAACCAATAGAACTTCATGTATGACTTATATTCCCATGTTTTCCCATCTATTCCCAGTCATATCCCAACATATTTTCCCACGCTTATCCCTTCTATTTCTCCATCATAATAATGCCATCATATCCATGTTCTTGTGATTATCTATCTTATTCCACTGTAACAATGAAAAGGGGGCATCGGTTTAACATGTGTTCAAGTAGCATCAACGGTGAACTGGGGTGTTGCCAAGCTTTTTCATGTATATTTTCACACTCCATTGATTCGCGATCGTGTTCAATCTATGCCCCATTGCAACTCACTAACTCATTTCCCTATTTTGAAATCTATTGAATAATAACAAAGGTTTGGGAGGAGGGAGAAATATCAAAAATTACATTTTCTTTCCCATCTCCGACACCTCACTGATCAAACTAGTGCATTTCCAAAGAAAATATAATGAGGGATTAGGCATCTGAACGTGGTTCAAAATTTTATGATTGAATATTTGTTTTTGCTAAATTTATTACAGGAAATTGTCCAACTTAAACATCTGCCATATAAAAGTTGCAAAATATTGGAAAATTCTCAACCCAAAGCCCTGAACCCTATAACATCACCAAGATTCAGTCCACATTTGTGCAAATGTAGATGTGTATCATGAACACTATTTGTGGATAAGTTTTTAAGGAGACCCAACAAAACCCCACCAAAATCCATAAAAGAAAACATGGATGAGTGTTCAGCCTATAATAATTCTTTAACTTGGTATTTGTGCATTGCTCTGTTATAGTCATAAAATGTTTAGCTAAATTTATATGTATTTTATTTCAACCATCGATAATTATGGCTGTAGCCAAATTTAAGCACTGAGATGGAAGGCCTTTTTCTCATTCATTGCAAGGCAATATTACAGAGCCTTCCAACTAATTATCATTAATGTTGAAGCCCAACTTTTATGGTGATGAAAGATTCAGTACTCTTATTTTCAATTTCCCCTACCTAATTTATTTTCTAAGTTGAGCTAGACAGTGAATATGCACTACCACCAAATGGCAACGACTATTAATGCTTTAATGAGGCTACTCCACTACTGTCTATAATGGCCATTCATAATGGCTTCTCTCCCATCCTCGATAGGGAACCTTTCGTCAATATCTCTGCTTTTATCTTTTTGAGTTAGAGTTTTCAGTAATCATTTGCTTTATATTTTTGAGTTAGAGTTGCCAATAATCAATGGGAAACTCAAAGAAAATTGCACAAACATTGTGTTTTGTTGCTCTGGTAGTGGTGGTTTTGCAGGGCTCATGTGTGGATGCACAACCACTTGTGCCCACGTTGTTTATTTTTGGAGATTCCAGTGTCGATGTGTGGAATAAAAACTATATGTTCATGCTTGTCAAGTCTAATTTTCTGCTACACTTGCATTTACATCACATTTAGTAGTTGTTAGAATTATATTTCAAAGATAAATGTCGATCATGGAAAATATCTTAGAGATAATGAGCTAGACTAAGTATCTATCTGTATACATTCTATGATACTAGTGGAACGTATGAAAACGAAGTATAGAATCTCGCAAAATATCAACTTGAATTTGTTTATGCCATCAGAAAATAGGAAATCAGAAACACATGGGACCGATCTTATGCCATAGAAAATTAGGGCATGCAATCTCACCCTTTCCATGACCATAACTTCAATTGTTAGGTTAAACAGGTAATTAAATCTATAAGTGGAGAAGTCATGAAAGATGTGTTAAAATATTCAATGTACCCATTTTACCATAAATAATATCACTATTGTCACCCAGTCATAGGCACACAGCCACCCCCGAGCACCATAACCTTTTCTAGATAGAATGATTACATAAGCAACACTAGAACCAACAGATAACCAAGAGAGCACATCTTTCTCCAAAGATAACTCACCAAACATAAAGTCCTAAATCCACATAACAAGAACAATACTTAGTTGTAGTAGTTGCAGTTACAGCAACTGCAGTTGCAGTTGCACTTACCAAGAATACCACCAAGAAATATCACCAAGAAAACCACCAAGAGATACTAGAAGGTAGGGTGCACATATTAGGCTAGATGTCTCTAGAGAGAGAGACCAAGAAAAACTCCAGATTATCCACCTTCCTATCTTGCAACTACAGCTCTAAACTTGTGCTATCCTTCACTAATAGAGTGTGTACAAATGAGCTAGATCATATCTTATTTATAGTGGTTCTTGTCACTTGTATGAGCTGACTTGTCCTTTTAGAATGTAATACTTTAATATTAATCCTTTTAGAGTTTCTATTGCTTCCAAAATATTATATTCTAGCCAAAGGTTATACATGTAGGTTAATGTCTATGAGTCATCGACACTTCTTACATGCATCCTTGTCTCACTTCAGAGTATGGTCACCATTCATACTTGTCATATGTTGTTATCAACCGCCCCGGAGGGTGCTATAGTTATCTACACCAGCATACATCTTTAGTTACCGTCTCACATTTTGGTTACGTGACACAAGCATGGGGCATGCCCACCTCGTTTGTATATATATATTTTTTTCTCCATAGAGAAAGGTTTGGGTCCCACTGTTTCCCCTCTCCCTCTAAAGGATCGCTCTTGCAGTTCCTCTTAGCACTCTTCATTACAATGGCACTCTCCTTAGAATAAACATTTGTGTATTTTGGATATACGTATGCTCCTAATTTCACACATCAGGGGGCATCTGTTATCACAGAAATTTCGTCTGCAACATTGCATGCAAATGGTTACAGAAATAAAGCAATGCCAACAACAATTAGTTCACCTATAGCACTAATATTCATTTCAAAAGGCAAAAAATATACAATTGGGAAAAAAATGACATGTGAAAATTCACTAAAGGAACCTCACGCACAGTGCATGGGCCAACAAATCCCTCAGAGCGCCAAATGCATGATTGTGTACGAGAAAAGTTGTGCACTCTTGTGAACAATGCATTTATGGTTCTTGTCGAGCCCCCAACCACTTATGTACCAGCTCCCAACCTAATTTTACCTCCATATCTGATCGAAATATGAATGGGGGGTTGGTCAAGGACCAAAGGGTGCCCTAAGAGGCCACTTGTTCACACCAAGAACCAATTATATTTTTCCTTGAAGAAATGTTATAAATGAAAGCCATGGGTGCACTAAGAAACCAAGATCTTCATAGTATTATTATATTGCCTCAATTCTCCCTTGAGAATCCTCTTTTCTCCTTGGAGTATCCAAACATCATTGCAATAGGCCATTCCACTCACCTCTTGAGGGAATAAGCATTGATTTTCTTCATCATTTTCCATTTTCCTTCCATTGTAAGAAGATCTCTCAATTAGGGAACTCAAGAGCCCTCCCAAGGAGGAAGAGGGGACCCATAAGTCCTCATTTTTCTCTACAGTGTTTTTCCAACTAATATAGTTATCCATTGGTGGCACTATCTTGGTCATTGGTTGATTGTTTATGGTTCTAAGTTTCTTATGCATTCTAGTTTTTATTTTCTTAGATGTTTTAGTTTGTTTATTTTTTTATTACATGTGTTTGGCTTGTTTAACCCACTCACAAACTTTTGTCTTGTCTAGCAGGCCCAACTAGGCATGCAAGTGTCATTTTTTTGGTCACCCAAGTGACGAAACAAACACAACAATGGATGTTCTCCACTGGTAGTGACTATGTGTCATTTATTAGTAGCTGTGTACTACTAGGAGTGATTTTGTACCACTAGACAGTAGTTGTGTACTACTATGGATTGGCATTGTTGTGATCTATTGGATGGAATTGTAGTAATTGTGTACTACTACTGGATTTCCATGGAGATTACCAGTAGTGTTGAAGGTGTTTCCTAGGCTGGTGTGCCAACCAATAGTGTTGGAGGTGATTTCCAACTAGATGGATAGTGATGATGTTGCTCATGACTTGATCTGCATGATCATGAGATAACATGTGTGGCAATGATGATGCTGCCTGTAGGATGGTTTGCAAGACTATGTGAGCCTTTCCCATACCATGTGAAATGGATGGATGTGTTAATACCTCCCGAAGTATGTGGCTTATTCTCGAAAGTGTAGAAGACTATCGAGACTCCTATCCCTAGGGGGTGGAAGAAGCATGAGTGTCAAGTTGCCAAGGGGAAATATGAATGGGACAACTCATGTGGGGGAGAGTGCTATCGGGTGACAGTACCAAAATGCAGTAGAGGTGATAATATTGCAGAGCCATATGTAAGGAACCTAAAGGTGAACGTTGGAGGGTGTGACTTAGAGATGTAATTGATTTTCAGAGGGAATAATTACATGTCAGTGTCGAACATATATTTGAAGGGGCTACATCATTTGATATGAACAAGTACCTGCACACATAAAAAATAAATACCCGACATGAACAATATCTGATTATAAAGAACATATAACAACTATTTGATAATTTTGAACATAATCATGTGTACATGGACGTGACGTGAGAAAAATCCTCCCCCGGGGCCAAGTTCAAATGATGACCTTGGGAATGTGACTGTGTAGATGGGAAGACCATGATCCTGTGGTTGAGAATGGATTGGGAAACAACGGCTCTGGGCTCCTGAAATTGAGTGTGGAAGTTTGGAAAAAGGGACTATATATGGATGGTGGGCCTACAATGCCACCTCATTTGTACATGTCACTATAGTTATTTGATGAGAGAATTTGGAGGAGCTTTGGAGATTACGGGAGCTCGAATCGACTGATATAGGAGTTGCGTGAGTCAAGTTAGTGGTCCCATCCTCCTGTATAATGTGAATTTTGTAGAATTGAGTTAGGGGGTGTACAGATGGTCGTACAAGGGTGGGTTTAGGTAGGGTCCCACCAGTGCACGAGAGAAGGAAGAATATCCGTGGGTAGATGTGCGAGTATAATTCCTTCTGCTGCACATAGTGTGTGGTTGTGCTTGACATAACCATGCATGTGGGCGTGGGGAAGGAGAATACAAGAACACATAAGATGCATGTCTGTTAAGATGACATATGCCAACGATATGCAACTATGTCTCAGATAGCTGGCCATTAGTGCGCAACTGTGTAGCAGAAAGGTGTGCATGTGTGCGCACCTGTCGGGGTGACAATGGCGCATTGATGTGAAAATGTTTCTCAGAAAGTGGCACATTAGTGCACAGTTTTGGAAATAACAAGCGCACACATGTGCACACATGTATGGGTGAAAGCCGCAAACTGGAGGCAATGCTAAGGGTGTTTGAAATTTTGAAATTTTTGATGTTTTTGATGGATGATGAAGGCTGACGAAGTGTTTTTGTGTGGATATAGGTAGCTTGTGATGGGAGAGCACTATGTCACTCCATTGGAGAGAGTGAGACTGGGAGCGTCTCCGAGAAGCAGTGAGAGAGAAGCTAGGCATTCAGAGACACTTGGCATCCTATGGGTTGCTCAAGTTCTTTGACTGTCCCTTGATACGATCACATGAGTTCCTTTTATAGTATCTTATAGCTATGTGGAGCACTGATCTACAATGTTTCATCGTTAGGGGAAAAACAATGACATTATCAGTTGTGGAGGACGTATATTTTTTGATGGGGATCCCATTCTGGGGGATGGCCCTTCCTACCGACCCCTAGTTGCCGGGGCATGAGAGAGTGGTTGACTTGGCATGTTGCTACTGCTCAAGGCCGAACCCGACGTTGGGTCTAGTCATTCGAATTGAGGTGATGGATGAGCTCTTGACTTAGTGCATCACTGCCATGGTAGTGAGGATCTATGGATCCTTGGTGACTCAGCGAATCATAGGAGGTTAGTTGAGCATCGTGGAGAGGGTCCTAGATGGGGACCATTTTTCCTGGGTGCTGATGTTGCATTCCAGGATGGCGGGGAAGATTCACCAGTGTCGAATCATCGACTTCGGTGAATTTGTGTTTGGGTTGATCCTGGTGGCCTGGTTTTTGGAGAGGGTGCCCCTTTTTGTGCCCTAGAATTTTGTTGGTACCTTCAGGGTCACGAGAGCCATGTCTGATGCGATGGGCCCATGTGTTGATGTGACATGGGGGAGGGGAGGGTGGCCATTACTTCATGACCACTATGGCACGCGTGTGACATCATATGCCACAGGTGATACTACAGACTACCGACATGACCCTGACATGGTGTTGCCTCCTAGGGAGGACTGGGATCAGAGAGGTACATTTGTGTATTTATGTTTTGTGATTTTGATAGTGTAGCATATGATTATGTATATATGGATGTTGAATCTACCTTTGGTGTTGTGTTGCAGATGTGGGGCCCCGAGGCCGTGAGGCAGAGATGGTCGGGGAGTCGTCTCGCCAGGGACCAGTGTGATCGCTACGGGAAGAGCCACATGTAGGACATAGGTGCAAGAGAGATTATGTTGGTGTTGGACTAGCACATGAGCTGAGGGTAGGCCATAGACAGAGACTAGATGAAGTTAGTGCTAGACCAGTGTGTGAGCCGCAAGCAGAGGCTGGAGGGGGGATGGAGGACCTTTGTCGATGGTTTGAGGAGGTTCTACAAGGTGTGTCAGAGGGTATGTCGGCCCAGATCCAAGATGAGAGGGTCCTGGAGCAGTGTGTGGGTGTGTCAGCGGAGTGGCAGACTTTTATTCATCGACCATTTGTAGCAGGGGAAACGATGATTGGTCAGCTACCCCTTAGACTTGGAGGACCCGCAACTACTGGGGTGCCTCCAAATAACATAGGACTTGGGGGGGGAGATTTGGGGGCACCATGAGTGTCGGTTTTTGTATTTGTATAGGATTTCGAGCCCATTTTTTACAGGGTAGTTGATACCCATTTTGTACCTATAGGGGTGAGGGGAATCACTGGCCTATAGGCAATGTATTTTGTATATTGTAAAAATTTATGAAATTATTTGAGGATATATATATATATATGGACACATATCATTGGCTCATTTTATGTCTTGATGTGTTTATGTTTTTGATGATTTGTGATGTCTAATCTATATGTTGTGACATATGTATGATGCTTATGTATATGTGATTATGTTTTGATGTGATAAATTCCAATCTAACACTAGGTTAGCCATATTATCTGCTATTTGATTAAATTGTCTTGAAATATGTGTAAATTTGATTGAATCAAAGTTGTGAGATAAGAGTCTAACTTGCAGGTATTTGTGAAAGAGGCAAGGATTGCAGACATGATATATATTGTTGAGATACAAGACGACCAACTGGGAATCTAATAAAAATATAAGGTGACGAATGTGGCAGTGACTAGCCTCGGTGAGGAGACTAATGGAGGTGACGTATTCTGCTTGGTTGTTGGTGGCTGAGCCCAAACATATGTCGCTGGAGTGGAGAAGTACATGTGAGGGGGTATAGAGGGCCGAAGCAGCCCAATCGAGATTTTGTGTCTAGCGGCTAGCACCGTCAACGTAACCGATGTGGTAGGTTGATGGATGATGCATATGTCAATAACACAGATGGTAGATCAGATATGAGGAGTGGTGGGAAAAAAAAGAAGACTAAAAACTCTACAAATGTGTACAAATAAAAAGCCTAAGGTAGAATGGCTACGCTCAGGTGTAAAAATTCTTTAAGTACACCCGTTGATGGGTTCTTTGAGAGGATATACTTCTGGAGATGCCAAGATGTATGTGCCTTTAGTGAGGTAGTGGTGGAAAATGTAGGGTCCATGCCATAATGACTCAAATTTCCCATGGCCGAGAGTATCGTGGGTGATATCGTAGGCTATGACGAGATCTCCTTCGTTGAATGAACGAAGGTTGACATGGTGATCGAAGGTGGCTTTGGACCATTTTTTAGCTACCTTGTTGTTCTATAATGAAGACCGATGACCTTCATCCACTGAATTTAAGGTCAAAAAGTAATTCTCCATTGGAGTAGTGTTAGGTAATAGCTCAATGGCAGTGTGTAATGTTGACACGAAGTTTAAATTTTTCTACCCTTTAAAAATGAAGCTTCATCTTTTCCAAAGTCATGGAGCCGCCCTTAGTCCAAAAAAGGGAGTCAGATTCTTTCGTTCCTTTTTGGGTTTTGAGATTTGGTTTTTCTTGAGGTATGATCTTCAACCATCCCAATTTCCCGATGTCGAAATCTCAAAACCATTTAAGATATTAAAAAATTAAAACAAAAGGGGGGGGAAGAAACAAATGTTACATTTTCCGTCGCTTTCCACAAAGTAATCTTGAATTCGTAATTAATCAAACTCCTAAATGAAATCATCTTTCCCTTAGTATTTCACAATTCAGGTTTCTTTCTACTAAAGCATTTTCAAACTCTCAACCTTCGAACTCCTGATCCTCGATTTTCCAAAAAGTAAAAAATAATAATAATTAATCACTAATCTTGATTAATTAAAGCATTAATACGAATGATTAGCACCTCACTAATCCCATCTCAATTTCCCGATCTGGGGTTTTCTTATGACATATCTCTTGACAACAGGATCCCCGAAGTTCCAAAATGCGAAATCGCGTTTTCTTTAAACAAAGTATAAGATTAAGGTTAAGTTGTTTTCAAAATAGGATTAGTGATAACTAAGCTGCCTTTCACATTTCGAGAATTGAGAAAGGCAACGATTTTTGAAACTACAGTTTTGAAATCACTGATATACGAATGTATTAATAACGGATAAATGGAGATATTTTTTTTTTCTTTTTGACACGAAAGCGTATCTCCAGGCATATATTTCCATTAAAGCATTAATTTTTCATCGCCCGTGTCAGTACGCACATTATAACACAAATTAAGGGTTAATAAAGGTCCTGTGTTTCTAACTTCATTCTTATCCTTTGCATCTATAGAAAGTCACATTTATCCAGTCTTATACACATTTCCTCTGTAAATAGGTTTTTGGTTCAGTGCAAACATCATGACACCTAAGAAGGCACCCAAGAAAAGCGAAGAAGTTGCAGAAAGCTTGCGTCTAGACGAAGACATTGTATCTGATACAATACCGCATGCCATCGATACCATCAAATCCTGGAGGTAGATTTTCAAAACTTTGGATTATGAAATTAAGAATTTCCCTCATGTTTACAACAACAAATTCCAAGACATAGTGGAGTCTGAGCTTCACAAAGTAGCTACATGGTCACAACTCATGACTTATAATGACATGATCAGTTGGGCCTTAGAGAGAACAAACGTGTATACGAGAAGCATTCTGGACAATTGAGGGGTCTTCATTGGCTCTTTCATACCGGAGCATGTACAAGTAATGTATAAACTATGTAAAGTCCCCACTTTGGGACATCATCACAGGGCAGAGATTTATGATGACCAGAATAGCCAGATGGATGCTATAGAGAGTATAGGGGTATTTGAGAGGCATTATGGGGTCCATATTGCATTGATGATCATATTCCATCATTATGATCCATTCCGCATAGGTTGGCTTTGGTTTTGTTGCATTCCGACGATTTCCATGATTTTGACTATTTTGAGCTATAAGTCAATGGAATTCACTGAAGAAGTCATTTTGGGCACATTACTTGGAGGAACCTCTTAGTGTAATAGCTCATTGGAATCGGGAGGAGAAACACTACAGGATGGGATGGCTAGAAGTGACTTTCAGTGGCCAGGGAATCCATAAGGATATATAAGGAGCTTTTAAAAGGTAAAAAGGTTAATTAATTAATTAAAGTGATTTAATTAATTAATTAAATATTGATAAAATGAAAGTCACTTTTGAGGGACAAGGTGAGCCAAAAGTATAAAGGAAAGGCAAGGGTCTCTTCTCATGGATTTAGGTATGATCTTAATTTGATTTCTGGCTTCTAGCCAGTGAGCCCAATATTGGGGGTTTTGAGGGTTTTGACATAACAAACCCTAGAGGACGATTCAATGGTGAAAGATTCCACCTATCTTGTCCCAAGCTTGGTATCGAAGATGCAATACTCTCCCACACCATTCTAGTTCCATATATACTCAGTTGCAGGAGGATTCCACATCAGTTGCTTGTGCAGGTAGAGAGAGGGCGCACCAGTTGGGGTTTCCAGCAAGGGGGGCACACCATTCATTAAGGAGGGATTCGTCCTAGCTGAGGAGAAGGGATTCTGGGAATTCCAGGTAGTGGGTTTCCTTTGCAGGTGTCTTGGCATCATTCTTGGTGGTTTTCCGGAGTCTTTCAGTGGAGGAACGATTTGTATTGAGAGTGGGACGTTTTCCTAAAAGGAGGGCGCACCATTATTTGGAGGGTAGCTAGATCTAAGGATCTAGCCGGTATTTGAGGATTTGAGCACTTGGGTTCTCATTGCAGCATCTTGATCTATCATTGTGGAGAGTTTCAGAGCATTTGGAGGCCTCTTTCATCAGGGCCGAATTATCTAGGGCTTCATTCATCCAGTGGGGCATACCATTCAGTGGGGGATTTCAGATCTACAGAGATTGAGAGGGATCTTGGAGATTCGGGCACTTGGGTTGTTCTTACCATCACTCGATCTACTGTTTGGAATCTTTCTGGAGGTGATTGGACATATTTGGCACCAAGGACGAATTGTTGAGGAGCTTCAGTTATCTAGCAGAGCGTGGCATCTTCCAGCAGTGAGGGGTTTGGCACTTGGCATTGGTATTCATCTCTTATTCAGCCTTTGGAGGCTTATTTTGTATTGTTGGGAGCATTTTGTAGAATCTCATACTTGTTATCCATTGTCTATCATATTGGCCATCTGTTGAGCATTCCAGATCGACATCTCCATTGTAGCAGGTTCTTCTATTTTATGAATAAAGAAGAATTGAGATGTTTTGTCTTGTCTATCTTATTGCATATGGTTGAGGTATGTTC
>SNQJ01S0264563.1:0-12032 GCA_010110895.2 Picea sitchensis
TTTTGAAGCTTTCTAAGGTGTCAAGAGATGTTTGACTCCAGTAGACCAACTTTCTTCCTTCAAACTGAGTAAATGAGGTGTTTCAAGTGTCTCCGTGATGTCGTCATTATGGTGACATGATCCAACAGTATTTACGACATTCTTATCACCAACTTGTGACCTTCGCGACAAGTTGTATAGAAGTTGCGACACTTGCGACAAGTGAGAGGTATGTGCGACACTTATCCAGTTGAGTGATTTGGATGTGTAACACAAAGATCTTAATTTGGAGCTGGAAGAGGAGAATTCCACTTAAAATCCCCCCCCCCCCGACGCGTATCATAACGTCTATGGGTATTTCACCCACAGACGAACATTTTGAGAATTGTGTGCCCACAGCACTATGTTTTTCTGCGTCCAAATCTATTTTTTTAACTATGCACCCACTGCGCCTATGTCTAAATGGTAACCTGCACATCTATCCAGAGTCTTGAAATTGTAAGAGTTTTTTGTGATTTTTGAAGGCCCCTAGCCTTCAAAATATTGTTGTTATGCAATTTGTAAATGCACCACACTTAGATTTCCTCTCCACATGAAGGGTTAGTTAAAACATAGGCACTTAGGGGGGTTAAAAAGAACCATATTTCTCCTCTTTCGCTTTCATTTTCCACGTGGATGGCTTGTTTTGATTGTAAAAGTTAAGTTGAAATCATTTACCGTCACACATATAAACACTTGCATTGGGACCAGAAATAAAACTTCAATCATTGAGTATGCTCTTCTCTCGCACCATAGAGCGATCTTGAGAATCAGAAAAATGATTGAGGGAAGATTTCATCTCCCTTAAAACAAAATCTTTAGGAGAGGACAAAGCCCCCCTAGGGGCCCTCTTAGTTTCTTTTTCAAAACATCTTAAATTTGTAAGGGCCCATACATGCCCACATGTTTCAAAGATAGGATAGTTGTTTAATCTACTTTCTTAGTTTACATCACTAGGGGAGTTTAAATATTATTGTAACGGGCCCATACATGCCCACATGCTTGAAATCTAGGATAGTTTTGGGAAAGATTTCTTAGATTAAATCACATTAGGGAGTTTAAAGGATTGTTAAGGACCCATATGTCCACATGCTAGTTCTTTAGGGACTTTAAAATTTCACAAGGTTGTACCAATGTCATCTAGTAAGATAGGTAATTAAGACTTGTAAGGGCCACACGAACTCCACATGATGCAAGGTGACACCTAACTTATTAAAAATTTGACATATTTGTTCACTTTCTCACACATCAAATCACTCCTCATCATGTAATTTCATCTCAAATTGTGGAGGTGGAAGTAAGTTTCCTCCAAAGGGATTCTGAAACATCCCACTATTATATTGAAGAAATTACCCACACCCACTTAATTCAAACAAGATTGGTTCACACCCCCAATCTCTCAAACAACCACATATAAAAATTTCTAAAAACTCGTTAAGGTTTCCTCCATAAGAGGTGCCAAAAGAAATTTTTAGTCTAGGTAGGATCTCGAGGGTAGGCATCCAAATAACCCCTCGTTATATGGTTCTCACATCTTCAAACATTAGAAGTTGACAAATAGGGAACTTTAAAATCCTCCAAGTCAAGTGTTCCTAACACCATAAGGAAGGTTGATACCCGTGAAGGTTCGAAGTCCGAGGTCCAGTTGTTCTGTGTGTCCCCCATTGAGGCACCCTCCTCTTGGAAGGGATCCATCCCGTGACCGATTTATGACACCAAAAATCTAAATGTCACACTTTGACCGAGGTACCTAGTGGCCAAATTTTAGGACATCTACCCAGGTGGAAATTGTGCGCTACAATTTCACCTTGATTGGATTTTTGTACAGCTATTGGGAAATATCGCCAGCTCTTTCAGGATCTACACCCTCTACCCCTCATTATAACTAATTACTTCATCCTTCACTAGTTCCTCTTCTAGTGGCTTCAGACCCCACTGTTGAGTGATATTGGAAGGTCCAGTGCTATTTGAGAGGAAGGACATTGTGTCTCTATAGGACATGATCATTTGTTTTCTTTGTTCTCCCACACAGACAAAATCCACCTACCCACATGTATGCTTCTTGATAATTTGATTTATGTATGATACTCTTGTGATTACATGCGCTTGTGAGATATATTGTGAAGGCCCAAAATATACAAGTCTCTTGTTCATTTATTTTCTCTCATCACCATTTGCACACATTCACTTTGTTAGTCAGACATCATAGGGTACCCACAAAATCCCCATCGGTCTAGAATCTTGCAAAATCTCCCTCCTATTTTAGGAGGATTTCCTAGTCTCGCCAACTCACTGGCTTTACTTGTTTCCACTTTACTTGTTTCCACTTCCCAAGGTCACCCCTACACTAGCTCTCCTTCACAAGGAGATGGAGGGTACACTTCTTCCCAAGTGAGAAGTACACCCCCACCAAACCCCCCTCAAGGGTCAGGTCCACTACCTTATCACACCATGTCTAGAAATAATCCTCCATCGACACTCCACATGTCATATTTGGCCTCCCTCAAAATATCGGATCTGATTAAGCTCACGAATGATCCTATATTGCATGACCCCACATGGCATGCAATGCCTAACAAACTGCCTTCAGACATTCCCAAGTTTGAAGCAAAGGAAGTAGAATATCCCACCAACCATATTATGACCTTCCACTTATGGTGCTCTTCAAACAACATCATGGACGACTCCATCTGATTAAGGTTATTTCAGCGCACACTCACAGGTCCATCAGCCAAATGGTATGTGGACTAAAAATCAGGGTCCCATGTGACTTTTGAATCCTTGGCCAAAAATTTTTTTACCTTCTTCCAACTACCAGTTCGCCATGACAATGGTCTAGAACTTCTTTGTGAGTTTAAATAGACCTCAGCTACACATATCGCTGACCACATTCATGAATCGCGTCGGTGGCATAGTTTATGCAAAGCAGAAACCACCAATGAACAATGCCTCAATTGGTTTCTCAGATCACTCATCCCTCTCCTTTCCAAAGATGTTGCCTCCACATTCCCCCAAACCAAAGAGGAAGTCATCAACAAGGCTCAACAATATGACCTCATTTATGCATAGTCAGGATACTTATACAAAGTACTACCTGACGCCCCGAGACCCATACCATTTGGCTAGGACAAACCTGGGATGTCTCACTCAGCGGATGGATTGATTGGTACCACAACACACCACAACCCATACATCCAACCACCACCCATGTACGGTACACCCCAATATCCATCGATGTATGGAGGAACCCCTTTTTAACCTCCCCCCCTTATCAGTATCCATACCTTATTGTCCTCCCTCCACCCATGAGTGGACCCTCATCGGCACCCATGATGCGCCCAGTTGTTCAACCAAGTCTTGGTACCCCCTCTACCTCATCTTACACCCTGAGCACTAGTGAAAGTGTTATTCTTTCCTATGTACCCTACGGATCATTACCACAAAATAATCTGTATTTTCCATTTCCTGGTCCTCCACATCACATTGCTCCTCCAAAAGGACAACCACACATTGGGGTTAACTTTGTTCATCCCTCTCCTATTTAGAAATTTTAAAATTTTGAACAACTGAATACGGAAAATCTGACCCATCAGCCAAATAATGCCAAAAAGAAAGGAAAAACTGAAACAATAATAACCCAGGACCAGGGGGAAATAACCCCCTACAAAATCAACCTGCTAGGGGGAACCAGAACTAGGGAAACCAGAACCCCCAAGGGGGAAATAACGAAAAATTCCAATGGAGGAAAAACAACAACAATCTCTAGATGAACTTCCCTTGTGCTCTTTGCAGTGAGCATGGTCATTATACTCACCAATACCCCCAAATCGTCGACTTCAAACAGATGAAATATTCCATGAATGCGCCACATCCTCTAGTGCCACCTGAACCCATTAGGCCCCACAATAGTATTTGCAACAACCACCCCCAGAGGTATTGCAAAACCTTATTCCACACCAAGGTGTGATGAATACCCAACAGGATATACATCCAGCCCCACCACATATGGGACAGTATCAAAACCCTGGAAATCTGGCGGATTGCAATATCCTCCTCACCAATGAAGAAGAAATTATTCTACAAATGCACAGTCATCAATACAACGCGCCCCCTGAACCCACTACCACCACTTCGGAATAAGTTCTAGCTACAGTCGGCCCACCCTTGATGATTCCATGCCCTAACACTGAACCCCCCATTCATATTCCTCGCATCCCATTACGACGGAATGTCAACAACCCTCAGGCTAGGGAAACACACAATTACAGTCTATTCGATGACTTGGAGCAATCTCCTATAGCCATGTCAGTATTGGAGGTCCTCCAAACCTATCCCACTAAACGGAAATCATTGATTTCCACCTTGGGGGAAGTCAACCCAGTTGATACTAGACTCATCACATTTGATCTAGATTGTGGAGAGACTCGTCTCCCCGCTTTGGTATCTTTCCAGATACCAGTTAAAATTCGCAACATAACGGTTCATCGATGTATCATTGATGAAGGCGCGTCCACATGCATCATGTCCAAAATTGTATGGAAGAAACTTGGATCCCCTGATCTAATCCCATCAGCGATCACTTTGAGAGCCTCCGACGGACAACCATCCTCTCCTGAAGGGCTCTTTCAAAATGTCCCCGTTGAACTCGGGGGAAAAACCATCCTTATTGATATTGAGGTTGTCGACGCCCCACTCGATTAAAACATCTTGTTTGGATGTAGCTACATGTAAGCTATGAAGGTTGTGGCCTCTTCTCTGTTTCAAACAATGATGTTCCCCCACAATGGGAAGATCATCACCATCGACCAAGTTTCAAAATACGAGCCTAACCACTCCTCCAACATTGATAACATCTTACCTCTTGTATGCACTAGTTCTGATGCATATCCACTCATGGATATGGGCACTGGAATTTTCAAGGACCCATCTTTGTTGGGGGCATATCACGGAGCACCATCGCTCATACACCCCTATGCACAAGTGTGTTTTATATCTTCCAACATAATTGACAATGGAGATACCATTCCTCCCATGGACGCTTCTCCACTCCCTGACGTCCCACTAGTGGAAGAAATCCTACCTCAGGAACCCCCTGAGAACCCTACAACACCACTTATCCCTGATTTCACCCTCCCCCAAGGTCAAATCCTAGTTTGGGAGACAATCCCTCAGGCCATTACTCAATTCCCTTTTTCTACCACCCACTGGGAGTACAAGATTTCTAGGTAGCCGCAACGCTTACCCTTCCCAACATGGTGTTTTTCATTCCAATATGGTATCTCCACCCACCTTCGATGGTTCCTCAACCATCCCTCCCTCACCGAACAAAGGAAATCCTGATATAGATTCCAGTACTAACTCCCACCACACCACCCTCACCCCCACTTTCTAGCACCACCGCGATAGCTGGGGGTAGGCAGAAGAAGAAAGATCCCACTGCTCCACTTCCTCCCTGATTTCAACCTCCTTGTGCACTCTGCGAGAGAGAGGGACACCCCACAAATAGGTGTTCCTCTCTCCTTGACTTACGCAATTTGATCCAACTCCCTTGAGCAACCACATTTCTCGTCGCTTCCCCAAGCACACCTAGTACTACCACCGCGTCCCCTAATACAGGAAGTAAAGGGCTGCGAACAAGATTCGCATGTGCCATATGTTCAGAGTGTGGCCACAACACTCATCATTACCCTGTGCTACCTCAATTTTGATAAACATTAACGACAGTATGCCAAACCTTTCAGCAAGATCCCTCTCCACCCACATCATCAAATACCCATGTCACTGACATCCATTATGACACGACCTCATTCAATGAACGGATGAGGTTCCCTTTCTCTATTTTTGAATCACTTGATCATTTCACGTACTAGTGTCCTACAATCATTGAATACAAACATCATCAAATGGACCTTATTTAAAATCATCCAACCACCTCACTTCTCGTGATGCAAGAGATTCCCCCTCTTTTTCACATCACCTCCACTGAACCTGAGTTACTTCCCACCCCTCCTGATCCAGGACTCTCCCCAGGCTTAGAAAATGCTAAAAAATCAAAGATCTCAGAATTGGATAAAACCAATTCCATCGCGACCGACCCATCACGCTAATTTCGACCATATATTCATTTCCTCAAAACAGACTCTGAATGTGAAAAATATCGCATGACAATCAGATTCTTCTATGGCAAAAGTCAATGGTCAACTGGAAAATGAATAAGTGCCACATGGCCCATACATGGGCATCCATGTGGCACTTCACTACTGTTTGGCATGTAAAAATTATTTGGGGGTCTATGGGATTTGAACCTCTGACCCATGGCTAGCTCCAAGTCTTTGGAAAATTTCAATTACCAACCTACCAAAAGTCAAATTTATGAAAAAAAACCCACTTTCCTATAGTTTTGGGGGAAAATATCCAAAGGAGGGCACAAGAGGGCTAGGGTTAAGCCCTGGCATGTGGTTTCATTACAAGAGCGCTTCCAAGGGCTAATTCTGGGTGCACCCAAGGGTAGATTAGCCCAGATCCCATGGAAGGCGCCCCAAAACCAGAAGATAACAGTTAAGGGGGCTGGTGCATAGCACTTGGAGCGCTGGCACTTGGCCATGTGGCCCCATGTGACCTGGTAAAGGGGGCGCGCACCCTTTTTTGGGGGCTTACTATGTAGTTTTTAGAAAAAAATGGTTTTTAAGCCTGATTTTGTAATTTTTTAATTAATTGCCTAATATTATGACCAGAAAGTGCTTTTTTGAGGATTTTGAGGCCATTTGCAGGGGGATTTGTTCCCAGAAAGAGGCCAGATCTTGAGGGAAGTTGGGATTCCTCATCTGAGCCTTGAAAACTATAAGAACCAGGCTTTTTGAAGCTTGTAGGAGACTTTTTGATGCAGGGTTTTGAAGGGGCAGTTTGTAAATTTTTTGCTTTTCTCATGTTTTGAGAGGCGTTTTTCTCATGTTGTTGAGAGGATTTTGATGGTGCATGCATGAATCTGATCAAGGAGGTCTTGTAAATAATACATGAAGCATGTAATGTAACATAAAAGGGAATTTTAAGAGAACTTTGAGCATTTTAAAGAGCAATAAAGAGGTCCTCCACTTGGAAGCGGGCCCGGAGACGTAGCCAATGATTGGTGAACTTCGTTATCAACCTCTTGTCTCTATTTCTCCTTCTATTTTTTTGTTCTACTATCTTCATTTTCATCATGTATATTAATGGCTGATCTCTTTATACATTAATAAGCATCAAGTAAAAGTCACATTTGATATTCCACAAACAAGATAACAAGTTTACATATTTCGCATTCTTAACGATCCGATGCAAAAAGTACATTAAACTAACTTGTGATTTATCAGTAATACCCTCATTTTTGGATCACCTCCATGGTTCATGGATAGACTATTCGAGTATTTTCCCCCAAATCCCCCCAATTCTCTAGTTCATTTCCCTCATGAAATCTTACCCCCGACCACAGTTTACAACCCACAATGTCTAGACATCTGGTTTATGTCAAGCACGTCATCCCACCACCGTTGGGATACTCCCTCTATGTCTTCATCACCTGAAGACAACCAGAGGGTAATAGTCACCAATGTTACTTCCCCGGATCCCCTATATTCTCGCATTTTTTACTGTGACGAAGATATCGAAGAGGAACTAACTACCCTCGATTGCCCAAGGAATGCACTCCATCACAGAGTGCTCTTTCTCTCACAGGAATCCTTTGACCCTCCTATCCAAACCTCCATATATGCAATCAAAACCAAGGATTTTCTCCCATCAGGGCATATATATTGGTTCAAAAACCTTATCCCCGCTCCTAACGCTTTTGAAGAAGTCAAAATGGCCAATATTTCCCCAACAGTCAAAATTGACATTTTCATCAAACGAGGAATCATAGAGGAAATCACCATTGGTGTCGCATGCTCCCCTGAGGAACTCATAGCTTACAAATCTCTCATTCAAGAATACCAGGATATTTTTTCTTGGTCATATACAAAGATTCTCAACCTTGATCCTTCTATCATCGAAATCGCATTGACACATGGCCAGATATCACCCCTGTATGTCAAAATAAACGCCCATTGCACCTATCCAAAGCCAAGCCCATCAAAGATGAAATTGAAAAATTACGCGCTATAGGGTTCATATACCCCATCGCTTACACGTCACGGGTCTCCAACCCTATCCCTGTTAACAAAAAATAGGGCACCAATCATGTTTGCACCAACTTTCATGATCTCAATCACACTTATCCCAAAGACAACTTCCCAACACCTTTCATCGACCAAATCATCGATGACTGTGTCATCCATGAGGCCTTGTCCTTCATGGACAGGTTCTCTAGCTACAATCAAATCCAAATCCATCCCGTAGACCAGTATAAGACCGCATTCACCACCCCATGGGGTAATTTTTCTTATCGCGTCATGCCTTTTGGACTCAAAAATGCGGGTGCAAATTTCCAATGGGACATGACTTAAGTTTTCCATGACCTCGCTCTTATTATTCTCGCTTACTTGGATGACCTCACTACTCGATCCAAGCAAAGAACTCAACATCTAGATGACTTACGGGTCATCTTTCAATGATGTCAACAATACAATATCCACTTGAACCCCCTCAAGTGTGTATTTTGCATCACCGTCGGACGCCTCCTTGGCTTCATCATATCCCAACATGGTATCACAGTGGACCCCCTCAAGGTCCAAGCTATCATAGAAATTCCACTACCTAGGAATTTGCACCAACTGTAGAGCCTACAAGGAAAATCCAACTTTTTACGACGATTTGTCCTAGATTATGCCACTCACGTGCATGGTTTCCTTCACTTATTACGTCATGATATCCCATTTCCATGGGATGAACATGCCCAAACCGCTTTTGATGATTTAAAATATGTGCTCTCCAATGCCCCTTTGATTAGTCCTCTCGATTATGATCGTGATTGCATCCTCTGATTATCGGCCTTAGTCATTGTTATAACCCTAATTTGCACCAGACATGCTTACCTGGCATCAGGCCATCTCAGACCCCTTTTATAAATGCCCACGCACCCTTCTTCATTACTGCATGTGTGTACATGCTAGCTGACCCAAGACAGCCTGTGTGTACCTACAAAAGCACGGAAAAAGGAAAGTTGTTGAAAGAACACATAGCTTTGGGTAAGTTAACTAAACCTTTCGACCATGCATGGCCAATCACTTGACCAAATACCTAGCTTCTTCTAGCCTATAAAAGAAGGGTTAGGGGTCCCATTTGAAAGGAGGAGAATCATAGTAAAGAAACTATACCCGATTGAGCATTCCCTTTATCCCAACCTTTATCCATCCTTTTGAAAAGAGAAGTTTAGAGCAAAGAAGTTCGAAGAAAGTGGAATAAGAGACCAGGACCAGGATCAAGGAGCAGCAGCTGACTTTATCATTGTAAGGTATCATTGTGAAGTTAATAAAAGAATTGCTTTTCCCATCCCGCCATATGAGATTGTCATTATTGGAATATTGATTGTATGATTGATTAAATATCTAACCCGTTAGTTCATAGATCAAATGCATGTGGAGTTCTTTGTTTGTCTTTAGTGAATGTAGGTCAGCAATGGGAGGAGAGTTGCAGTCAAAGAATGACCAAGCGCGAAAAGGGATCGACATCAAACATGAAAAATAAGGTACATCAACTTAATCTCTTGAGCCTTGTATTTACATATGAGTAATGGAGTTTAGGCATGGGATGATGGTAAAAAGTAAGAATCTTTAGGTCATTTATGCATGCATGATAAAACCCTTAGTGCTAGTCCGTAGGAGGGATTTCCCACCCACAATAGAATTGGCAACCATACTGGGGATCTCTAGGGTTTCTGGGAATGTTTTTTCTTGGGTATTTTTAAAAACTGCTTTCATTCCTTGTTTTTAAAGTTTCTGCAAAAGTCTAAGCTAACAGAGATTCTAGTATTCTATACCAGTTATCTATGTTTCTTTTCTTGACTGCATTTTTTTTAGAGACCCACAGAGGTACACGCGACCTGTATAAGGTATGCATGCATGTACCTTCTCCCTACCTTCCCCCACCCCGCGTGTACACGCTAGATGAGGAAGTGTCAGTCTCGTGTATGATTCCAGAAAATTTCTTCTAGACAGACAGTCATCCTCTCCCCTATCAGAAATAATCCTTCTCAGGGGTTTTATAGAACTCATTCTAGTCTTTGTTGTTTGCATTCTATAGCTTAGCTTTCACTTCAGATTGGTTTTGTTCTATGAAATTTTCCTTGAATTGTTTTTATTTTCTGTCAAAGCAAGTTTCTGAGTCTTCAAGAGATTCTGGTTCTCAATACCAGTAGTCTCTTCCAGTGTTTGATTTCTTGTCTTTTCATTTTTGAACAGTTTCAGAGGTACACGCGGCCTGCATAAGTTCTGCATGCATGTACACATGCTTTGACCTTACACAGCTCACGTGCACACGTTGGTTGTTGAACTGTCAGTAGCGTGCCTGTTGAGAAAAATTTTGTTTCAGGAGAGGCAGTCATCCTCTTCCTTATCAAAAGTTATACCTCTCAGGGATTTCCTTGATTTAATATTGGTCTCTGTCATAGCAGTTTTAGCCTAGGTTTGATTCCAGCATAGCTTGCTTTTTCATTGAAAGATTTCTTATGTTTCCTAGCTTTTTTAACTTATTTTTAGCTTGAAATTTTAAGAAAAATGAGTTTCATTTTGAAAAGAAAATCCCCCTCATGGCCGGGGGGGGCATGAATCGTGCATTCATCAGTTTATTTTAGAATATTTTTCTATTTCTGTTTTGATTAGAAGAAAATATAAAAAAAAATAGTTTGTTAGATCTCTTTCTTTCCTGGCATTTTCTTTGCATTCTTATTTGAAAAAGAACAAATATTAGCATAGTGTTGTGTTTTCTTCTCATCTTAAAAGCATTTCAAAAAAAACAAAAAATAAGAAATATAATCATTATTTGCCAGTGTTCATGTAAGTTTCATCATGTTTTCGCAAGAGTATTAACACCATCAGTTTCACTACCGTACCCTTTTGAGTAAATCAAGCCAGTAAAAAGAACGCTAATTAAAATCAACTAGACTTTATGTTTTATAGGGTTCATCGACTAGTCTAGGCTAGAGCCTTGATTTAGGTTGGAGAGGAAACTCTTCAAGGCTGCAAAACATACGTAAGAGTCTGTGATAGGGAGTGTCAAAGTCCAGTATCATGAAAGTTATCTGAGACCCCCCTCTATCACAGGGGATAAACACGAGGTCGTGTGCGGAAAGGTAGCGGAGATAACCCCTCCAAAGTTGGACCAATCATAGTGGAGAACACATATAGATGGCTTGTCTTGGGAATCCGTCAATTGCATTTGCCACGGATTTTCATGGGTCTTGAATCCGTTCGAGGTCCTCAGTTTTCTTCTGGAACACTTGCCTTTGATACCCTTGACAGGTTTTGGGCTTGATACCCTGCTCATTGTGGTCTACCCAACTTTCGACTGTACCTGCCTGGTGATTGTTCGTGTGCTGGCAACCTAGTTGCCTATCTTTTTTAGAGACATACACAGGTGACTGCGGGGGTATACCGTGATACCTAGGATAGACATCGGGCCACTCTTTGCAGAGTATACCCAGAGGGCGCTTCTATGTTCGAGTTGTACTTGCACCGGTAAGTTTCTCTAGTGTTGGTTGTTGTAACTGTTCTTCCATCTAGTTAGTCGTTTGCTTGATTTTCCTTTAGGAAATTTTAGTGTGTGCTCTGTGCTCCCTAGTTTTCCATATTGATTTAGTCAATCGTGGATTTGGGTCTCTGACCTAGGGTGGTAGACCGCCCACTCCACCGGTCGTGAGGACTTTTTGGTCCTCTGCTTAGAAACGTGGAGCCGCCTCTTTATAGGCATTGTTTTGATACCACTGCTTTGCCAGAGTCAATGCGTGATACTTTTACAGACTTGAACGATCCCGCAAGGGGAGAACCTATGCATAGGATATTCATGGCTAATTTTCCCAACCATACCAACCAAGGAACCCCTTCACA
>SNQJ01S0264564.1:0-12032 GCA_010110895.2 Picea sitchensis
GACAAAAAGAAATAAGTCAGAGATAAGAGAGATGATGAATCTACCAATGAAGATGATGATGAATACACATCATAGCAGGAATTGTTATGAGCCATCTGGCCTAGAGACTCCCAGGTAATATGAATATTAGACAGAGGGAGTCCATGTGATAGTTGTGATAGACCAAAGAACCATCCTTCAAGCAGCTTACAGAGTTTGAGATGACATATCCATAGCAGTCAGTTAGCATAAGTACATGGTTGAGACAAGTAATTGATGAGTTGGCACATACATGAGGTGTATAGTTGATGATGTTGGTACATCTTGATGAGTCATAGTTGATGTGCAGTTGATGCATGGTACATGTTGGTTCAGGTTATTGGTACAGGATGTTTAGTGCAGGTTGATTGGTACAGGTTGTTACAGGTTATTGGTCCAGGTTGACACTGGCAGTGGTTGATTCAATGAAAGTGACAGGTTGATAGTGGCAGTGGTTGATTCAGTCACAGTGATAGGTTTTCTACATTTGGCATTTATATTTCAGGGTGGTTGGACAGGGAAAGGACAGGTGGTTGTAGCCACCTTCCGGTTGTAGTTGGAGAACATAGAGGGTTGTAGAATCCTTCTGGTTGTAGTGAGAGAATTGGGGAGTTGGAGCTTCCCTCATGTTGTAGCTTGAGAAACTAGGGGGTTGGAGCCTCCTTCCAGATGTAGCTGGAAAACAAAGAAATTGGGTGCTTCCAATGAATGTAATTCTTAAAGACATATAAGAAAAAGCATTATGTGGTTTTCTCCCGCTTTGGGTTTCCACGTAAAACACTGGTGTACTGTGTATGTGTGTGATTGCTCATTTGTTCATTGTTTATTTACTCTGTAACTATTGGATGATAATGCTACATTGATATAACACTTGCATTTTATAGTAAAAAATGATTAACTTTCTCCATTATTGATTCACTCCCCTCTCAGTAATCCAACAATTGGTTTTAGAGTCGGTTCCTTCAAGAAATAGTTTAACCACTGGAAGGATATCATGGATTATTCTGAGAATGGAGTACCAATTTTTAATGTTCATAATGGTTTTAAGTATGAGAAGTGGAGCAGAAGGAAGAAAGTATTTTTACATGCACAGGGACATTACATTTGGCTATCAATTGTTACAAGATATGATATTTCAAAAAGGGCAAAGACTGTAGCCAAGAAGGAATTGAAGAAGAATAACAAAATAGCAATGGATTTCATCTGGGAATGATTACATAATCCAGTAAGAGACAAGGTTGGTAAATGTTCATCAGCCAAAAAACTTTGGGGTAAGTTACATGACATATATTCTTCACCCATCGTAGATTCAGAAAATGACAAAGAAGATACAGATACAGATCAAGAAGAATTATTTTCATCATGTTGAACAAATTCAGAAGATGAAGAGTACATAATCACCAGAGGTATGTTGTTTTTCTTTAATTGTGAAAAACGTGGACAACTTGAAATAGATTTCCATGAAGAAAATGAGACAGAAAAAATAATTGAAAATGAAGACAATTATGAAGCAAAATTGATTAGTACTTTAGATGAACTAAGAGAAGAAAACAAGTCACTCAAGAAAGAATTGATGAAACAAAAGAAAAGTGTTCACATTTTTGAAGAATCCCAACAAGTCATCGAGAACTTAAGAACTCAGCTAGAAGAAGCCGGAAAGATCGAAGAAAATCTTGAATATCAAAAGAAGTATTTGGAAGCCAACATAGAAGCACAGAAGGAAGAATAAGGAATGAGAGAGAAGATAATGACAGATCATCTTAAGGAAAGAACTGGCGATCTAAACCAGCTTGAGGCAGAGTTTGGTCAAGAAGAGAAAGGACTTGAAGAAGAAATAATCACATTAAAAATTCATCTTGAAGAAGCGAAAAGAACAGAAGAAGTCATGAATTCTCAGATAATGAAGAATGAAGAAGAGGTTGAGAAGCTTGAAGAATAATTTGTCACATTGAGAAGTAAAATCATCAAGCTCAACAAGAACGTTGAAGAGATAGAAACATCCACATCAGTCATAGAGAATGAAGAGAAGCACTCTAGGTTGCTAGAAAAAAAGAGTGAAGAAAATAGAAAGAGTTATGCAGAAGTACTCAAAGGAAGGAATCATGGTCAACCAGATTCTAAGAAAACTATTGAAGATACATCTTCAAGAAGACCATCCATGTTCAAGCCACAAAAAAGTTTCAATCATGATTATGATCAGTCAAGGAAAAAATTTAGAAGGACTACACCACAAAGAAGATCATTCTCTCCTAAGTATGTAAATTTATTTTATGGTCATTATTTTTATTATACTAACTTTGGACATAAGGTTGCAGATTGCAGGGATTATAAAAGAAATTTTCAAGCAAGAAATGTGTGTGTGGCCCCACGTAACATTGAATGTTACAAATGTCATAACTATGGACACGTAGCTAGTGATTGTAGAAGCATGATCGATACTTCCATGAAAGATAACATTAATATCATATTTAAGAAAGTGTGGAAAAGAAAACACGAAGAAAAAGTGAACAAATTCTAGGTCCCATAGATCGCAAGATTGGCAATAAAATGAGATGAAGAAAATTCTACAGAGAAAAATAAAGATCTCAGATACAAAAAGGTTTGGAAAATAAATGAAAGAAGATAGGTAATAAGGAACGGGTTCAAGAGATTGTACTTTCATGCATTGTAGTGAAAGTTGAATCCACAGACAAAAAGAAATAAGTCAAAGATAAGAGAGATGATGAATCTACCAATGAAGATGATGATGAATACACATCATAGCAGGAATTGTTAGGAGCCATCTGACCTAGAGACTCCCAGGTAATATGAATATTAGACAGGGGGAGTCCATGTGATAGTTGTGATAGACCAAAGAACCATCCTTCAAGCAGCTTGCAGAGTTTGAGAATACATATCCATAGCAGTCAGTTAGCAGAAGTACAATTTGATAGATTATTTAAGAATTCATGATAGTATAGTGATAAACGGGTCATCATTATGGATAGTTGCGCAAGTAAAGTCTTGGACAGTATGGACAAAGATGGATTCATAAGAATACTTAGCAGGTTTGGACAGATATATGACAGTGGATGAGAGCATGGATTCATAGATTGGTTTAGAGAGTTGTTCAGAGACAAAGGAACATTATCACAATGGATGATAATTACACAATAAATGGCTTGAACAATGCTAATGGATTAAAAATTGCCAGATATTTTTTCGACACATGCAATGCATACATCAGTTCATATTAAAAACAGAGTAATGCTTGGAAAAAACAATGAAAAAACTCCCTACGAACTATGGAAAGGAAGCGCAGACAACAACCTCTACATCAAGGTAACTCAAGGTAGTATTTTATTAATTGAAATTTATGTTGATGATACATTGATATCATATTTAAGAAAGTGTGGATAAGAAAACATCAAGAAAAGTGAACAAATTCTAGGTCCCATAGATCTAAGATTGGCAATAAAACGATGAAGAAAATTCTACGTGAAAAATAAAGATGTCCGATACAAAAAGGTTTGGAAAATAACCTAAAGAAGACAGTAAATAAGGAACAGTTCAAGAGATTGTACTTTCATGCATTGTGGTGAAATATGAATCCACGTATTGCAAAAAAGAAATAAGTCGAGATAAGAGAGATGATGAATTCACTAATGAAGATGATGATGAACACATCATAGCAGGAATTGTTATGAACCATCTAGCCTAGAGACTCCCCCGTAATATGAATATTAGACAAGGGGAGTCCATGTGATAGTTGTGAGAATCAAAGAGCCATCCTTCAAGCAGCCTTACAGAGTTTGAGAAGACATATCCATAGCAGTCAGTTAGCAAAAGTACATGGTTGAGACAAGTAGTTGATGAGTTGGCACATACATGAGGTGTATAGTTGATGATGTTGGTACATCTTGATAAGTCATAGGTGATGCGCTTGATGCATGGTACATGTTGGTTCGTGCTATTGGTACAAAGTTGTTTAGTGCAGTTGATTAGTATTGATGTATGTTTCAGGTTATTGGTACAGTTTGACACTGGCAATGATTGATTCAGTTACAATGACAGGTTGGATAAAGGGTAGTGGTTGATCTGGACAATGAAATGTTATTCACATTTGGCATTTATATTTCCGTGGAGGTTGACAGAAAGGACAGTGGTTGTAGCCACCTCCGTTGTAGCTAGAGAACATAGAGGCTTGTAGCATCCTTCCGTACAGCCAGATAATTAGGGAGTTGGAGCTTTCCCCATGTTGTAGCTTGAGAAACTAGGGTTAATCCCTCCTTCCGTGATGCACTGGAAAACAAAGAAATTGGTGCTTCCAAGAATGTAATTATTAAAGATGTATAAGAAAAAGCATTATGGTTTTCTCCCACTTTGGATCAACATGTAAAAACACTTGTGTACTTTGTATGTGTATGATTGCTTCATTTGTTCATTGTTTATTTACTCTACAACTATTGGATGATAATGCTACATTGATATAACACTTGCATTTTATAGTAAAAAATGATTAACTTTCTCCATTATTGATTCACCCCCCTCTCAGTTGTCTTATCATGTTCAACAATTGGTTTTCAGAGTGGGTTCCTTAAGGAAATATTTTAACCAATCGAAGGATATCATGGATTATTCTCGAATGGAGTACCAGTTTTTAATGTCATAATGGTTTTAAGTATGAGAAGTGGAGCGTAAGGAAGAAAGTATTTTTACAGTAACGGGACATTACATTTGGCTATCAATTGTTACAAGATATGATACTTCAAAAATGGACAAAGATAGCAAACTAAGAAGGAATTGAAGAAGAATAAAAATAGCAATGGATTTCATCTAGGAAGGATTACCTAATCTAGTAAGAGACAATGTTGGTAAATGTTCATCACCCAAAAAACTTTGGGATAAGTTGGCATGACATATATTATTCACCCATCGTAGATTCAAATGACAGTTAAGATATAGATACAGATCAAGAAGAATTATGTTCATCATATTGAACATTCAAGATGAAGAGTACATAATCACCGAGGTATGTTGTTTTTCTTAATTGTGAAAAACGCGGACAACTTGAAATAGAATTACAAGAAGGAAATGAGACGTAAAAAAATAATAATTGAAATGAAGACAATTATGAAGCAAAATTGATTAGTGCTTTAGATGAACTAAGAGAAGAAAACAAGTCACTCAAGAAAGAATTGATGAAACAAAAAGAAAATTGTTCACATTTTTTAAGAATCCAACAAGTCATCGAGAACTTAAGAACTCATCTAGAAGAAGCCGGAAAGATCAAGAAAATATTGAATATCAAAGAAGTATTTGGAAGCCAAATATATAGAAGCAATGTATAAGAAGAAGAAATGAGAGAGAAGATAATGAAAGATCATCTTAAGGAAAGAACTGGCGATCTAAACCAAATTTTGAGGCAGTAGTTTGGTCAAGAAGAGAAAGGACTTTGAAGAAGAAATAATCACATTTCAAAATTCATCTTGAATAAGCTAAAAGAACATAAGAAGTCATGAATTCCCTCGATAATGAAGAAAGAAGAAGAGGTTGAGAAGTTTGAAGAAGAATTTGTCACATTGAGAAGTAAATCATCAAGCTCAACAAGCATAAATCAAGTTGAAGAGGATAGAAACATCCAGCTACCTACTATAGAGAATGAAAGAAGCACTCTAGGTTGCTAGAAAAAAAGAGTGAAGAAAATAAAAGAGTTATGTAGAAGTACTCAAAGGAAGGTATCATGGTCAACCAAAATCTAAACTATTGAAGATACATCTTCAAGAAGACCCATCCATGTTCAAGCCACAAAAAGTCTTCAATCATGATTATGACCAGTCAAGGAAAATCTAAGGACTATGCCACAAAGAAGATCATCATTCTCTCCTAGGGTATGCAAATTTATTTTATGGTCATTGTTTTTATTGTACTAACTTTGGACATAAGGTTCCGACAAGTGTGGATTATAAAAGAAATTTTCTAAGCAAGAAATGCGTAGGTGGCCCCACGTGAATATTGAACGTTACAAATGTCATAACTATGGACACGTGAGCTAGTGATTGTAGAAGATGATCGATACTTCCATGAAATATAACATTGATATCATATTTAAGAAAGTGTGGATAAGAAAACACCTAAGAAAAAGTGAACAAATTCTAGGTCCCATAGATCGCAAGATTGGCAATAAAACGAGATGAAGAAAATAAAGATCTAAAAGATACAAAAAGATTTGGAAAATAAATGAAAAAAGACAGTAATATGAATGTGTTCAAGAGATCAGACTTCATGCATTGTAGTGAAAGTTGAATCCACAAACAAAAAAGAAATAAGCCCAGGATAAGAGAGGACAGATGAATCTAATTAATGAAGATGATGATGAATACACATCATAAAAGGAATTGTTATGAGCCATCCGCCTGAGACTCCTACGTAATATGAATATTAGACAAGGGGAGTCCATGTGATAGCTGTGATAGACCAAAGAACCATCCTTCAAGCAAATTTTACAGAGTTTGAGATGACATATCCATAGCAGTCAGTTAGCATAAGTACATGGTTGAGACAAGTACTGATGAGTTGGCACATACATGAGGTATAGTTGATGATGTTGGTACATCTTGATGAGCTACAGAAGATGCAAATTGATGCATGGTACATGTTGGTTCGTGTTATTGGTACAAGTTGAAAAGTGTGCTGATTTCGGTACAGTTGTTACAGTTATTGGTCCAAAGCGATTAATCGGGCAGCTGGCTGATTCAATGAAAGTGACAGTTGATAGTGCGTTGGTTGATCTACCACAAAGTGATAGGGTTGTCTACATTTGCACCAAGGCCTCTGCATGACTGACAGAAAGGATGTGGTTGTAGCCACCTTCCTGCTGTAGCCGGAGAACATAGAGGGTTGTAGAATCCTTCACAGTGAGAGAATTGGGGAGTTGGAGCTCCCCGTTGTATCTTGAGAAACTAGGGTTGGAGCCTCCGCATAAAAATGGAAAACAAATAAATTGGGTGCTTCCAATGAATGTGTAATTCCAAAGACATATAAGAAAAAAGAATTATGTGGTTTTCTCCTCGCTTTGGGTTTCCACTGCAAAAACACCTGTATCGTGTATGTGTGTGATTGCTCATTTGTTCGCTGTTCATTTACTTCGCAACTATTGGATGATAATTACATTGATATAACACTTGCATTTTATAGTAAAAAAATATTAACTTTCCATTATTGATTCAATTTCATTAATCCAACAATTGGTTTTTAGAGCCTGCCTTCAGAAAACAGCTTTAACCAATCGGAAGGATATCATGGATTATTCTGAATGGAGTACCAATTTTTAATGTTCATAATGGTTTTAAGTATGAGAAGTGGAGAAGGAAGTATTTTACAGTAATAGGGAAATTATATTTTGCTATCAATTGTTACAAGATATGATATTTTCAAAAGGGAAAAGACTGTGAGCTAAGAAGGAATTGAAGAAGAATAAAAAATAGCAATGGATTTCATTTGGGAATGATTACCTTAATCCAAGAAGAGACAAGGTTGGTAAATGTTCATCACCCAAAAACTTTGGGGTAAGTTACATGACATATATTCTTTCACCCATCGTGAGATTCAGAAAATGACAAAGAAGATATAGATACAGACTAAGAAGAATTATGTTCATCATGTTGAACGTGATTCCTAAGATGAAGAGTACATAATCACCAGAGGTATGTTGTTTTTCTTTAATTGTGAAAAACGTGGATTAACTTTGAAATAGATTTCCAGAAGGAAATGAGATTTAAAAAAAAATAATTGAAAATGAAGACAATTATGAAGCAAAATTGATTAGTACTTTAGATGAACTAAGAGAAGAAAACAAGTCACCAAGAAAGAATTGATGAAACAAAGAAAAGTGTTCATACTTTTTAAGAATCCCAACAGGTCATCGAACTTAAGAACTCAGCTAGAAGAAGCCTTGAAGATTGAAGAAAATCTTGAATATCAAAAGAAGTATTTGGAAGCCAACATAGAAGCAAGAATGTCATGGAAGAATAAGAAATGAGAGAGAAGATAATGACGATTTCATCTTAAGGAAAGAACTGGCGATCTAAACCAAATTTTGAGGCGAGTTTTACTGAAGAAGAGAAAGGACTTGAAGAAGAAATAATCACATTAAAAAGTTAGCTTGAAGAAGCGAAAAGAACGTAAGAAGTCACGCGAATTCCTCGATAATGAAGAAGAAAGAAGAAGAGGTTGAGAAGCTTGAAGAAGAATTTGTCACATTGAGAAGTAAAATCATCAAGCTCAACAAGAACGTTGAAGAGATAGAAACATCCACATCAGTCATAGAGAATGAAGAGAAGCACTCTAGGTTGCTAGAAAAAAAGAGTGAAGAAAATAGAAAGAGTTATGCAGAAGTACTCAAAGGAAGGAATCATGGTCAACCAGATTCTAAGAAAACTATTGAAGATACATCTTCAAGAAGACCATCCATGTTCAAGCCACAAAAAAGTTTCAATCATGATTATGATCAGTCAAGGAAAAAATTTAGAAGGACTACACCACAAAGAAGATCATTCTCTCCTAAGTATGTAAATTTATTTTATGGTCATTATTTTTATTATACTAACTTTGGACATAAGGTTGCAGATTGCAGGGATTATAAAAGAAATTTTCAAGCAAGAAATGTGTGTGTGGCCCCACGTAACATTGAATGTTACAAATGTCATAACTATGGACACGTAGCTAGTGATTGTAGAAGCATGATCGATACTTCCATGAAAGATAACATTAATATCATATTTAAGAAAGTGTGGAAAAGAAAACACGAAGAAAAAGTGAACAAATTCTAGGTCCCATAGATCGCAAGATTGGCAATAAAATGAGATGAAGAAAATTCTACAGAGAAAAATAAAGATCTCAGATACAAAAAGGTTTGGAAAATAAATGAAAGAAGATAGGTAATAAGGAACGGGTTCAAGAGATTGTACTTTCATGCATTGTAGTGAAAGTTGAATCCACAGACAAAAAGAAATAAGTCAAAGATAAGAGAGATGATGAATCTACCAATGAAGATGATGATGAATACACATCATAGCAGGAATTGTTAGGAGCCATCTGACCTAGAGACTCCCAGGTAATATGAATATTAGACAGGGGGAGTCCATGTGATAGTTGTGATAGACCAAAGAACCATCCTTCAAGCAGCTTGCAGAGTTTGAGAATACATATCCATAGCAGTCAGTTAGCAGAAGTACAATTTGATAGATTATTTAAGAATTCATGATAGTATAGTGATAAACGGGTCATCATTATGGATAGTTGCGCAAGTAAAGTCTTGGACAGTATGGACAAAGATGGATTCATAAGAATACTTAGCAGGTTTGGACAGATATATGACAGTGGATGAGAGCATGGATTCATAGATTGGTTTAGAGAGTTGTTCAGAGACAAAGGAACATTATCACAATGGATGATAATTACACAATAAATGGCTTGAACAATGCTAATGGATTAAAAATTGCCAGATATTTTTTCGACACATGCAATGCATACATCAGTTCATATTAAAAACAGAGTAATGCTTGGAAAAAACAATGAAAAAACTCCCTACGAACTATGGAAAGGAAGCGCAGACAACAACCTCTACATCAAGGTAACTCAAGGTAGTATTTTATTAATTGAAATTTATGTTGATGATGTTTTTTTTGGAAGCACTAATGATAGGTTAAGCCAGAAATTTGCAAAGGATATGAAGAATGAATTTGAAATGGCATTACTTGGATAACTATCCTTCCTTCTAGGTCTTCAGATATGTCAAAACAACCAAGGAATTTTTATTTTTCAGACTAAATATATCAGAGAAATGCTAAAGAGGTTCGAAATGGAAGATTGCAAACTAGTTACCACTCCTATGCAAACCAGTTGCAAGTTGAGAAATGATGATGATTCAAAGTCTATAGACCAGAGGAAATACAAGTCAATGATTGGTAGATTACTATATGTGACAACATCCAGACCAGATGAAATGGAGGCAGTTGGATAGGTGGCACGATTTCAAGAAGCACCAAAGGAATCACATGTATTAGCAGTGAAAAGGATTTCCAGATATCTCAAAGGAACATAAGAGTTTGGATTATGGTATCCAAAAGGAAAGGATCTATCACTTATTTCCTACACAGATGCAGATTGGGCAAGTTACATTGATGACCGACGAAGCACCAGTGGAGCAACGTTCTACTTAGGTGAGTGTTTAGTATCATGGTTAAGAAAGAAACAATCATCAGTATCCTTATCTACGGCCGAGGTAGAGTATATTTCAGTAAGAGTATGTTGTACACAGGTTCTATGGGTGAAACAAACTCTGACAGATATACAGTTTGAGTATGATGATCCCATTCCAATCTATTGTGATAGTACAAGCCCCATCAGTATCTCAAAGAACCCAGTGATAAACTCAAAAATGAAGCACATTCCAATAAAATATCACTTTCTACGGGAACAAGTTGCAGAGAAGAACATTAGAGTTGAATATGTGGGCACAAAAGAACAAGTGGAAGATATTTTTACAAAACCGCTTCCATGGGAATCCTTTGAGTATCTTCGCTAGAGACTCGAAGTAATTTCTACTCCAAAATGAATGTTTTTGAATGCTTATCTTATATTTCTTAGATTTACATGATGAAGCACCATAAAGAGGACAGTTCAGGTTGGGAGATTAGTTTCAGGAAGAGTTCATTTAGGGGGAGTATCCCCAAAGACAGTTCAGTTAGGGGGAGCAGCCCCAGATGGAAAGATACCTTTGGCATTGATGACAAAGGGGGAGAGATTTATCAGATGCAGTATAGAAATGATTGGAGAGAGAGAACAGAGGCATGTAGATAGGGGTAGCAGCCCCAAGGAGAGTTCAGTCAGGGGGAGCAACCACAAAGGAGATAACTTTGTCCATTGATGTCAAAGGGGGAGAGATAGAAACATTGATGAGGAGTATAAGCATGGATGTTATCATGACTAAGTGTTTCCATCAATGTTGGTGTTTCCATCAATGCCAAAGGGGGATATTGTCAGATAGTTGGCTTAGGTTGATGGACAATTGGTATGGATTGTTGGTTTTCATTTATGTCAACCATTGGAGATTCATATTTTAGATTGATGTCAACCCTTAGTGATTGATTTCAACCCTTGGAGAAAGTCTGGTAGCGAATTCTGGTAGCACGAAGGTTTGGGTAATGGACCCAAGTTTATTTGATGTATAATTGTATGATTTTTAATATATTTGAAGGCAATACTATTATATATGGATAGTACATGTCATGTCATTTCCGGTGGTATGTGGAACGTCACATAACTCCTTGCGGTTAGAGAGTTATGGCCATGTGAAGTTGGAGAACCCAGGTTTGGGTAATGGACCCAAGTTTGTTTGATGGATAATGGTACGAGTTTTGATATATTTGCAGGAAAGACTATTCTATATGGATAGTACATGTTATGCCATTTCCATTGGTATGTGGAACGTCACATAACTCCTCACAGTTAGAGAGTTATGGCCATGTGAAGTTGAAGAACCCTCATGAATCATCTAGAATCCCCAAAAGGTCAAAGTATTCAAAGTGTTTGCAAAAGAAATTATTTAAATAATAAAGTTAATGGAGAACTCCATAAAATAAGGAAAGTGAGATACCACATGAAAGTATAAATAAGAGGCAAGTCTCTCTCATTTAATCACACTTGAACCAATTGAATATCATTGAATATCTATTTTTTGAAAGGTTATTTGGGCAAGTATTATTGATAGAGAAAAATGTGGCAGAAAAAGTGCAATAGAAAAATCGCGACAAAAAAATCGCGACAAAAAAATCACGGCAAAAAAATTGCCACAGAAAAATCACAGCAGACAAAGTGCGGCAGAAAAATCATGGCAGAAAAAGTGCGGCAGAAAAATCGCGGCAAAAAAAGTGTGGCAGAAAAATCGCGGCAACAACATGGTTGGGGTCTATTTATGAGAGATATGGCACATATTGTTTGAGGTATGTTTTTTGAGATAGGGTTTAGCTCTT
>SNQJ01S0264565.1:0-12031 GCA_010110895.2 Picea sitchensis
TAGGGTTTTGGATTTTCTTTATGTTAAAAAGGCCTTTAGATCCTCATTGTAATCATCTTCTTGCGAATGAGTGTAGCCATCACATCTCTTCTCAGAGATAAGTTTCCACCATTCTAGCGAGTCTTTCACTTTGTAATGTTACAGTATGTAAATTTCGCTCATTAATAGAAATTATGTATTATTGTATCTTTGTGTTTATATCTCTGATATATATTTTTTATATTGTTGGATATCTGATACATCTCTGTACATTTCTTTATTATGTATTTGCTCTCATTTTGTGTTGAAAATAATCTGGTTCAATGGTATCATAGCAAGCTACTCTTGATCGTTTTTTCAGTGCATGTCCCTGAAAAGGTCTGAGTATAGCAAGTTGGGTCTTGAGCTTGTCTCTCTTGAGGACAATCGCTCTCGCACACCCAAGAAACCCTCCATGGCGGAAGAAAAGAAAAATGACAGAGCATACGATTCTATTAATCTGTTGCTTGAGCAAGCTCTCAGGCGACAGAGGGGCAGAATGATGGAGAATTTTTCCCATATCCTTCAATGCCTACTGATAACACCAGGAACGTTTTCATCCAGCGTCCACTTTGGAGACACCTCTCCTTTCAAGGTACAAATTAATTTTGATATTCCCGTATTTGAAGGTCATATCGATGCAGATGCCCTAGAAAAATGGTTAAATCTGCTAGAAGGTTATTTCTATGTTCACAATTTTTCTGACAAGGAAAAGATCACCTTCACACTCCTTAAGGATGCCCCCCATGTCAAACAATGCTGGGAAATTTATTGGGAGAAAAGTTCCACAGAGGAGTCTGGAATATATGGGGTCGGGCCCACTTGGAATTTTTTTTGTGGATGCGGTCAAGAAACAATATTACCCTGTTGGTAACTATGAAGACCAGTACATGAGATGGACCACACTGCGGCAAGAGAGGGGCCAAACAATGTTGGAGTTCACAAATAATTTCCATACCTTGCGCACCAAGATGGGTATGAAATAATTCGAGTGACATTTAGTTCTGAAATACTGTGGGGCTCTGCATAGGTACATCCAAACCGAAATGGATTTTCTAGACAACTCATCACTGGGAGTTGCATATCAATATGGTGTCAAAATCGAACATAAATTTAGGCACCAGAACAAACAAGAGTTCAAGTCTGCAAATCTGCAAAAAACAAAGCATGATAAAGACATCCCTGATAAATAGCCTCTCGAAAACCACTCCAAACCACATGAAAAGAAGGGTAAGGGAAAGACGAAGAATGAAATTGGAAAGTGGTGCGACTTCCAAAAAATCCCTTGGCACAACACTGATTAATGTTGCTCAAAACAATCATTGGTGGCTGAGATCAAAGACAAGGAGTTGAACCCTCATTCAGAATCCGATTCAAAAAATAATGGAAAAATACAGATCATCGACACAGACCCCACTGCTACTGTCACGACTGCAACAATTCAACCAAAAGAACCAACAGATCTTGAAGAGGGGGAGCACCTTTTTCATTCACAATTGTGGGTGAAGGGGACCACACTGCATTTTATTGTTGATAGAGGAAGCTAGAAGAACCTCATATCAGTAGAGGTCATCAAACAATTGGGATTGTTGACAACACCACACCCGCAACCATACAACATTTGGTGATTTCTTCAAGGAAGAGACCTTCGTGTCAGCCAATAGTTTCGATTGTCATACGATATCCAACACTTCAAGGATGAGGTATTATGTGATGTTTCCCCACTGAATGTATGTGATGTTCTTTTGGGCCAACCATATATGTGGAAGCGCCATGGTATTTATGAGTCTTGAACCCGTAGTGTCATTGTTACTATGGGGAGTCATCTCTACAAAATATCATAGGTAGTTCCAACTATTGTCCCCCTAAATAGTGCCGCAAGGTAGTGTCTCATACTACAAAGTTCAACCTTTTCACAGTTTGTTCAAAAGGTGAACAGAAGAACACCACAACCACTGCAGCCTCAGTCCAAGCACCTTCTATCCAACAGAAGTAGGTCGACAAGATTGAAGCAAAGCACAAGGATTATTTCTGTACACGGTCATCTCATGTAGCCAGAATGGTTAAAAAGGTCCAACCCTTCCAGCCATAGGTTCGTGACATCCTTCAACAAGCTAACTAACACAACTTCTCCAATAAGGCAAACAACTCATCAAGATGCAGATTCAACAAATTCTTTTCCCTCTCCCTCGCGAACTCAACATAATGGATACCATTTTTTCCTAAGGAGGGAGGATTTATGCAGGTCAATATCGGTGGCCACCCACCTATTCCAACTAGCTCCAAACAGTCTTCTGACAATTTACTATTTTTAGCAGTTTTTCGGTTCCTAAACTTTTGGGGCCATTTTGAGGGCTTAAATTAATTTGTTTTGGGATTAAGTACCTAAATTATATCCAAAGGTTCTGATTGAGCCCCCAAAATGAATCTCATCGACAATACCTTTCCAATGAGCTATCGTGCGTCCAAAACATATATTGTATGCCAAAGTTACACCCCCGGGAAGTTGATACACCAAACTACCCAAAACGGGGTCCACAAAACTATTGGCTTTTCATCTTCCCGGGTTAGGGTTTTGGATTTTCTTTATGTTAAAAATGCCTTTAGAGACTCATTGTAATTATCTTCTTGCGAATGAGCGTATCCATCACATCTCTTCTCAGAGATAAGCTGCCACCATTCTAGCGAGTCTTTCACTCTATAATTTTATAGTCTGTACATTTCACTCATTAGTAGAAATTGTGTATTTACTGCATCTCTGTGTTTATATCTCTGATATATTTTTGTTATATTGTTGGATATTTGATACATCTCTGTACATTTATTTATTATATCTTAGCTCCCATTTTGTGCCGAAAATAATCCAGATCAGTGGTATCAGAGAAGGTTTCTCTTGATCGTTATTTCAGTGCATGTCCCCGACGAGGTCTGAGTATAGCAAGTGGGGTCTTGAGCTTGTCTCTTTTGAGGACAATTTCTCTCACATGCCCAAGAAATCCTCCATGGCAGAAGAAAAGAAAAATGACAGAGCAGATGATTCTATTAATATGTTGCTTGAGAAATCTCTCACGCGAGAGAGGGACGAAATGATGGAGAATTTTGCCCACATATGTCAATGCCTGCTGATAACAATAGGCACATCTTCATCCAGTGACCACTTTTGAGGCACTTCTCATTTCAAGGTATAATTTAATTTTGATATTCCCATATTTGAAGGTTAGATCGACGCGGATGCCCTAGAAAAATGGTTAAATTTGCTAGAAGGTTATTTCTATGTTCACAATTTTTCTCATAGGGGAAAGATCACCTTTGCACTCGTTAAGGCTCTCCCCCATGTCAAACATTAGTGGGAAACTTACTGGGAGAAAATTTCCATAGAGGAGTCTGGAATATATGGGGCCGATCTCATCTGGGATTGTTTTGTGGATGCGGTCAAGGAGCAATATTACCCTGTTGGTAACTATGAAGACTAGTACATGAGATGGACCACACTAAGGCAAGAGAGAGGCCAAACAACGCTGGAGTTCACAAATAATTTCCATATCTTTCGTACCAAGTTGGGTATCAAAGAATCTGAGCGACATCTGGTTTTGAAATACCGTGGGGCTCTACATAGGTACATCCAAACCAAAATGGATTTTATGGACATCTTGTCACTGGGAGCTTACTATCGATATGCTCAAAATCGAGCAGAAATTTAGGCACCAGAACAAACGAGAGTTCGGATCTACAAATCCGCAACAAAAAAATCATGATAAAGACGACCCTAACAAACAACCTCCTGACAACCACTCCAAGCCACATGAAAATAAGGGTAAGGGAAATATGAAGAATGACACTGGAAAGTGGTGCAAATTCCACAAGAGCCGCTGGCACAACACCGATGAATGTTGCTCAAAACAGTCATTTATGGCTGAGATCAAATATAAGGAGCCAAACCATGATTCATAAAATAATGGAAAAATATAGATCATCGACGCAGACCCCACTGCTACTATTGCTGCAACAATTCATCCAGAAGAACCAATAGATCCTGAATAGGGGAATCACCTTTTTCATTCACAGATGTGGGTGAATGGGACCTTGTTGCATTTTATTGTTGATAGTGGAAGCCAGAAGAACCTCATCTCAGTAGAGGTCGTCAAACAGTTGGGATTGTCAACAAAACTACACCCATAGCCATACAATATTAGGTGGCTTCACCAAGGACGAGACCTCCGTGTCATCCAACAGTGTCAATTATCATACGACATCCAACCCTTCAAGGATGAGGGATTATGTGATGTTGCTCCACTGAATGTTTGTGATGTTCTTTTGGTCCATCTATATATGTAGAAGTTTCATGCTATTTATGAGTCTCGACCTTGTAGTTTCATTGTTACTCTTGGGGGTCATCTCTATAGAGTACCAAAGGTAGTTCCAACTACTGTCCCCCCTAAACAATGTCACAAGGTAGTATCTCATACTATAAAATTTAGCTTCTTCACTGTCTGTTCAAAAGGTGAACAAAAGAACACCGCAACCACTGCAGCCTTAGTCCAAGAACCTTTTGTCCAACAGAAGAAGATCAAAAATATTGAAGCAAAGCATAAGGATTCTTTTTCACATAGTCATCTCATGTAGCCAGAATTGTTAAAAAGGTCCAACCCTTCCAGCAACAGGTTCATGACAACCTTCAATAAGCTAAGCAACACAACTTCTCCAGTAAGGAAAGCAACTCATCAAGATGCAGATTCAACAAACACTTTTCCCTCTACCCCAGGCACTCAAATCAATGGATATCATTGCTTCCTAAGGAGGGAGGATTGATCCAGGTAGATATAGGTGGCCACCCACTTATTCCAATTGGCTCAAAACAATCTTCGTAAACTTTTGGGGCCATTTTGAGCCCCTAAATGAAGATTTTTTTCGTGATCGAGCACCTCAAAAATAACAAAAGGCTTTGATTTAGCCCCAAAAATGAATCTCCTCAATGATACATTTCCAACAAGTTAGTGTGCGCCTCAAATAGAGATCGTATGCCAAAGTTACACCCCCGGGAAGTTGATACACCAAACTACCCAAAACGAGGTCCACAAAACTATTGGCTTTTCTTCTTTTGGGGTTAGGGTTTTGGATTTTCTTTATGTTGAAAAGGCATTTAGAGCTTCATTGTAATCATCTTCTTGCGAATGAGCATAGCCATCATATCCCTTCTCCGAGATAAGATAGCACCATTCTAGCGAGTCTTTCACTTTGTAATTTTATAGTATGTACCTTTCGCTCATTAATAGAAATTGTATATTACTGTATCTCTGTGTTTATATCTCTTATTTATTTCTATTATATTGTTGGATATTGTATACATCTCTGTACATTTATTTATTATATCTCCTCTCTCATTTCATGCCGAAAATAATCCGGATCAGAAGTATCAGAGAAGGCTTCTCTTGATTGTTTTTTCAGTGCATGTCCCCGATGAGGTCCGAGTATAGAAAGTTGGGTATAGAGCTTGTCTCTCTTGAGGAAAATCTCTCTCACACACCCAAGAAACCCTCCATGGTAGAAGAAAACAAAAACAATAGAGCAAACAATTATATTAATATGCTTCTTAAGCAAGTACTCACACGACAGAGGGACGAAATGATGGAGAATTTTGCCCACATCCTTCAATGCCTGCCAATAACACTAACTGCGTCTTCATCAAATGACCACTATGGAGGCACCTCTCCTTTCAAGGTACAAGTTAATTTTTATATTCTCGTATTTGAAGGTCAAAACGATGTGGATGCCTTAGAAAAATGGTTAAATTTGCTAGAAGCTTATTTCTATGTTCACAATTTTTCTGAGAGGGAAAAGATCACCTTCGCACTCCTTAAGGTTCTCCCCCATGTCAAACATTGGTGGGAAACTTACTAGGAGAAAATTTTCACATAGGAGTATGGAATATATGTGGCCGAGTCCACTTGGAATTTTTTTGTGGATGCATTCAAGAAACAATATTTCCCTATTGGTAACTATGAAGACTGGTACATGAGATGGACCACACAGTGGAAAGAGAGGGGCCAAACAATGCCGGAGTTCACAAATAATTTTCATACCTTGTGTACCAAGTTGGGTATCAATTAATTTGAGTGACATCTAGTTTTGAAATATCATGGGGCTCTGCATAGGTACATCCAAACCAAAATGGATTTTATGGACATCTCAACACTAGGAGCTACCTATCGATATGCTGTCAAGATCAAGCAAAAATTTAGGTATCAGAACAAATGAGAGTTTGGGTCTGCAGATATGAAACAAACAAAGCATGATAAATACGACCCTAACAAACATTCTCGCGACAACCAGTCCAAGCCATAGGAAAATAAGGGTAAGGGAAAGACGAAGAATGACACTAGAAAGTGGTGCGACTTCCACAAAATCCCCTGGCACAACACCGATGAATGTCCCTCAAAACAGTCATTAATGGCCTATATCAAAGACAAGGATTCGAACCCTGATTCAGAATCCGATTAAGAAAATATTGGAAAAATACAGATTATCGACACAGACCCCACTGCTATTGTCGCGACCTCAACAATTCAACTAGAAGAATTAGCAGATATTGAAGAGGGGAAGCACCTTTTTCATTCACATATGTGGGTGAAGGGGACCTTGCTGCATTTTATTGTTGATAGTGGAATCCAGTAGAACCTCATCTCAACAGAGGTTGTCAAACAGTTGGAATTTTCGACAACACCACACCCACAACCATACAACATTGGGTGGCTTCACCAGGGATGAGACCTGTATGTTAGCCAATAGTGTTGATTTTCATACGACATCCAGCCCTTCAAGGATGAGGTATTATGTGATGTTTCCCCACTGGATGTTTGTGATGTTCTTTTGGGCCAACCATATGTGGAAGCTTCATGCTGGAGGGTCATCTCTACAAAATACCAGAGGTAGTTCCAACTACTCTCCCCTTAAATAGTGTTGCAAGGTAGTATCTCATACTACAAAATTCATCTTCTTCACAGTCTATTCAAAAGGTGAATAGAGGAACACTTCAACCACTGTAGCCTCAGTCCAAGCACCTTCTGTCCAACAGAAGCAGGTCAAAAAAATTGAAGCAAAGCACACAGATTCCTTCTACACATAGTCATCTCATGTAGCCAGACTAGTTAAAAAGTCCCAACCCTTCCAACCATAGGTTCATGATAGCCTTCAACAAGCTAAGCAACGTAATTTCTCCAGCAAGGCAAGCAACTCATCAAGATGTAGATTCAATAAATGATTTTCCCTATCCCCCAGGCACTCAACACAATGGATACCATTGCTTCCTAAGGAGAGAGGATTGATCCATGTGAATATTGGTGGCCACCCACCTATTCCAACTGGCTCCAAATAGTCTTTTGGCAATTTACTATTTTTAGCAGTTTTTTGGTTCCTAAACTTCGAGTGCCATTTTGAGGGCCTAAATGAATTTTTTTCTGGATCGAGCACCTTAATGATGCCAAGAGTCTTTGATTGATCCCCCAAAATTAATCTCCTCAACGATACATTTCCAATGAGCTATTGTGCGCCCCAAACAAAGATCGTATGCCAAAGCTACACCCCCAGGAAGTTGATACACCAAACTACCCAAAACAGGGTCCACACAATTGTTGGTTTTTCATGTTTCGGGGTTAGGGATTTGGATTTTATTTATGTTAAAAATTCCTTTAGAGCCTCATTGTAATCATCTTCTTTCGAATGAGTGTATCCATCACATCTCTTCTCCGAGATAAGCTGCCACCATTCTAGCAAGTCTTTCACTATGTAATTTTATAGTCTATACATTTCGCTCATCAAAAGAAATTATGTATTATTGTATCTCTGTGTTTATATCTCTGATATCTTTCTGTTATGTTGTTGGAAATATGATACATCTCTGTACATTTATTTATTATATCTCCGCTCTCATTTCGTGCTGAGAATAATCAGGATCAGTGGTATAAGATAATGCTTCTCTTGATCATTTTTTTAGTGCATGTCCTCGAAAAGGTACGAGTATAGTAAGTTGGGTCTCAAGCTTGTCTCTCTTGAGGACAATCGCTCTCACACACCAAAGAAAATCTCCATGGTAGAATAAAATAAAAATGACAGAGCAGACGATTCTATTGATTTGTTTCTTGAGCAAGATCTCACGCGATAGAGGGATGAAATGATGGAGATTTTTTCCCACATCCTTCAATGCCTGCCGATAACACCAGGCGCGTATTCATCCAACGACCACTTTGGAGGCACATCTCTTTTCAAGGTACAAGTTAATTTTGATATTCCCATATTTGAAGGTCATATCGATGCGGATGCCCTAGAAAAATGGTTAAATTTGCTAGAAGGTTATTTCTCCGTTCACAATTTTTCTGACAAGGAAAAGATCACCTTCACACTCCTTAAGGCTCCCCCCATGTCAAAAATTGGTGGGAAACTTACTGGGAGAAAAGTTCCACAGAGGAATCTAAAATATATGGGGTCGATCCCACCTGGTATTTTTTTGTGGATGTGGTCAAGGAACAATATTACCATGTTGTTAACTATGAAGACCAGTACATGAGATGGACCAAACTACGGAAAGAGAGGGGTCAACCAATGTTGGAGTTCACAAATAATTTCCATACCTTGCGCACCAAGATGCGTATCAAAGACTTCGAGCGACATCTAGTTCTGTAATACCATGGGGTTCTGCATAGGTACATCCAAACTGAAATGGATTTTCTGGACGTCTCATCACTAGGAGTTGCCTATCGATATGTTGTCAAAATCGAGAAGAAATTTAGGCACTAGAACAAACGAGAGTTTGGGTCTGCAAATCCACAACAAACAAAGCATGATAAAGACGACCCTAACAAATAGCCTCCCGACAACCAATCCAAGCCACAGGAAAAGAAGAGTAAGGGAAAGATGAAGAATGACACTAGAAAGTGGTGTGACTTCCAAAAAATCCCCTGGAAAAACATCGATGAATGTCACTCAAAATAGTGATTGGTGGTCGAGATCAAAGATAAGGAGCCTAACCTTGATTCAGAATCTGATTCAAAAAATAATAGAAAAATACAGATCATCGACCCAGACCCCATTGCTACTGTCATGACCACAAAAATTCAATCATAAGAACCAACAGATCCTGAAGAGGGGGAGCACCTTTTTCATTCACAGATGTGGGTGAGGGGGACCCCACTACATTTTATTGTTGATAACAAAATCTAGAAGAACCTCATCTCAGCAGAGGTCCTCAAACAGTTGGGATTGTCGACAACACCACACCCGCAACCATACAACATCAGGTGGCTTGGCTAGGGGTGAGACCTCCGTGTCATCCATCAGTGTCTATTTTCATATGACATATAACCCTTCAAGGATGAAGTATTATATGATGTTTCCCCACTGGATGTCTGTGATGTTCTTTTCGGCCATCCATATATGTGGAACCACCATGCTATTTATGATTCTCGACCCCATAGTGTCATTGTTACTCTAGGGGGTCATCTCTATAGAATACCATAGGTAGTTCCAACTACTCCCCCCCTTAACAGTGTCACAAGTTAGTATCTCATTCTACAAAATTCATCTTCTTCACAATCTGTTCAAAAGGTGAAAAAAAGAATACCGCAACCACTACAACCTCAGTCCAAGCACCTTCTGTCCTACAGCAGTAGATCAAAAAGATTGAAGAAAAGTTCAAGGATTCCCTCGACACATGGTCATCTCATGTATCCAGACTGGTTAAAAATTTCCAACCCTTCCAACCATAGGTTCATGACAACCTTCAATAAGCTAAGCAGTGCAACTTCTCTAGCAAGGCAAGCGGCTCATCAAGGTGCGGATTCAACAAACAATTTTCCCTCTCCCTCGAAAACTCAACGCAATGGAGACCATTTATTCCTAAGGAGGGAGGATTGATCAAGGTGGATATCGGTGGCCACCCACCTATTCCAACTGGCTCCAAACTGTTTTCTGGAAATTTACTATTTTTAGCAGTTTTTCGGTTCCTAAATTTCCGGGGCCATTTTGAGAGCCTAAATGAAGTTTTTTTGGGATCGAGCACCTCAATGATGGCCAAAGGCTCTGATTGATCCCCCAAAATGAATATTCTCAACTATACCCTTCCAACGAGCTATCGTGCGCCCCAAATGAAGATCGTATGCCAAAGTTACACCCACGTGAAGTTGATACACCAAACTACCCAAAACGGGGTTCACAAAACTGTTTTATTTTCATCTTTTGGGGCTAGGGTTTTGGATTTTATTTATGTTAAAAAGGCCTATAGAGCCTCATTTTAATCATATTCTTGCGAATGAGTGTAGCCATCACATCTCTTCTCAGAGATAAGCTGCCACCATTCTAGCGAGTCTTTCACTCTGTAATTTTACAATCTGTACATTTCGCTCATGAATAGAAATTGTGTATTACTATATCTTTGCATTTATATCTCTGATATATTTATGTTATATTATTGGATATCTGATACATATCTTTCATTTATTTATTATATCTCCACTCTCATTTCATGCCGAAAATAATCTGGATCAACGAATGCCCAGTTTCACTCTGGAGCTCGTGAGAATTTGTTCTTATCTTAGCAATGCTTATTTTTTTCTTTACACTTGTCAAAATAGATAGATAATTTTGATCTTCTAGATTAGGGTTGATTGCATCCTTATAATACCTTAATTTTCTTTTTTCCTCTAACTCTTTTTCACACCACATTTTCTCATTAAATTTTGATTTGATGATATTTTTAATAGTATCTTTATTCTACAAAATGGTGTCTTCCATGATTCCCCAATAGTTTAGCCAAGACCGAGCATCTTTATCCCATACTCACTTGATTCTATGGTGGTTATGACTCGATTTTGAAGCAATTTTAGGAAGCCTCTTGTCTTCCATGTTGTTTAACTTGTTCTTATACATTAGGTATCTAGTCATAGCCATGCTCTCAATGGGGGAGAGACTTGTTTCTAAGAAGAGGATGGGATAGGGCGCATTTCCTTTAACTTTGAGATTATAGGTTATACAATTCTTTTGTATTTTCTCTATCTTTCTCCAGGATTCACGAGAGATACTACATCCCCAGACTTCACATCCATAAAGAATAACATGTGTAACAAGAGTATCAAATAAGAGTTTCTTCGTATCCCAACTCCAAAGATCGATTGATTTACAATTGTTTTCAAGCCCATAATAATCTTTCCATCCCCCAATAATCCTTTTCTCAATGCTATAATTCCAGTTGAGCTTGTGTTGAATATCAATTCCAAGATATTTGTATGAATTCACTTCCTCCAATTTGTTGTTGTCATATACGAAGGTATCATAAGTTATATTATTGGATTTAATAATCATGACCTTCATCTTATCAATATTAACAATCATACCCATATTGGAGCAAAAATCCTTGAGGATTCTTAGTTGGTTTTCAATATCATGGGGACTCCTTGCCATAAGACCGATATCATCGACATAAAGAAGAATATTGATGACTATACCAATGAGAGTAGGGCCAACAAAACCTGCTTTTTCCAAGAAATCTTCTAACTTGTCAATGTATATGCCAAAAAGGGTAGGGGACAAGGGACAACCTTGTTTGACTCCAATATTGTAGTTAATCTCTTTCGACTAGCCCTCAGTTTTTTTAAAATTAGAAATAACATTCTCATACATCCTTATTGTAGAATCCCTCAACTCGAGAGGCACTTTTATCTCTTCCAACCTATTCCAAAGGTTTTTCCTAGGAACCATGTCAAAAGATTTTCTAAAGTCAACAAAACAACAAAAAATATTAGTTTTAGTATTGCGGAATTCCTCTACAATGATCATAAAGGTAACGATATGGTCCACAGTTGAATGATATCTCCTACACCCGACCTAGCCTTTAGCTCTTTTACTATGACTTTCTAGTCAAAGGCCAATCTTCTTTTCCAAAATAATTCCATAAATCTTGGCTAAAATTAGGCTAATCATAATGGTCCTATATTTAGAGGGAATGTTTATGTCCCCATTTTTAAAA
>SNQJ01S0264568.1:0-12031 GCA_010110895.2 Picea sitchensis
TATTGGGTTGGTACAACAAGTAGTGAGATTAGACTGTGACAGTCAGAGTGCAATATTCTTGGAAAAGAACCCAACTTATCATTCGAAGACAAATCATATTGATGTTCAGTATCACTTTGTGAGAGACATGGTTGAGGAAAAGAAGGTGTTGCTGGAAAATGTTGACACTTTGAAGAATGTTGTAGATTCATTGACAAAGTCTGTGAGCATAGAAAATTTCTCCTGGTGTAGATTAAAAATGGGCATTTCTGCCCTGGATTGTTGACTATATAATCCCCTGGACCCCTGGATGCAAAGAAAAGAAGTGGGAGAATGTTGGGTATGTGTTATATTCTTTGCATGTGTGTGTGTGTGGGTGCGTCAGATACGACAACTGTGTTTGACGATCCCTTCACCTAGAGCTCTATCGTGTGTGCCAGGCGCTTTACTAGGGGGGTCCCAAGGGGGGCAGGTATGTCCCCCCTTGGTTACACACAGCATTCGGGGCAACGCTCCAAAATTTGTTTTTGGGCGGTTTTTTCTATTTTTAGCGGATTTTGCTATTTTTAGCGGATTTGTAAATTAATCCCGAATTAAGGGATTAGGGTTTTGGTATCTACGAAATACCTAAAAACATTGTATATATTGTATGGAAAATGGTGAAATTCAATATAATGAAAATAAGAAAGGTTTTCCCGGTTGAGGGTTTCCAATATAAAATCTTTGTGTACTATGTGTATGAGCCATTGATTAATTTCTGTATTGCTTAAGAATATATATGCATTGCTTTACTTCGCAGGTTTAAAACTTACAAGAAAGACAGAATGATGCCATGTGGTCGGAACGAACGACCATCGAAAGCGGTGAGCAGAGTAGGTGAGTGAGACAAAATAGGTTGGCCAACAACATTCCAACATGCCAACCACATAACGCATGTCGAGGTGCCCTCATCAACCACCGTGCGGAAGATATTCCCAGTAAAAATTTTCGTGGGATAAGCCACTACTATCTGAAATGCTACGTGGTAAGGTAGATGAGGTTTTAAGTCGGTTGTATCCAGAATTATTGTACCTAGATTACTAGTCTCGGTAGATCCTAAAGAAGTTAACAAGGCTTTCCTCTGGGAAGGACAGCTTTGGAGGACCTCCAAATTAGACATTTCACAAGGGGTTTGTGATAAATCTTCCACCACAGAGTAGTTCTGGGCGGCCCTTGCGTTTGCGTTATGAGAAGATTTTTTAAATGCAACTTTGGGAATGCGAGTCATTGTTTCGCTCAATGTCTTCTCAATCTGTAGAGGAAGTGATGGGAGTTTAGCGTATTTACCCTTCTCAGAAGTGATTGTTTTACTATAGTCATGTGCTCTAGTCGATATAAAAGTGTCACCCCTCACCATATATACATTCGCGGATGCGGGGTTGTTCGTAGGCAGACAGGGTTCTTGGCTGCCCCCTTCTGTGCTTGCAGAGGCTTGGGTTAGATTTTGCCCATGTTGAAATGGATTGGTCAACACAGCAGGTTGTTGCTGCGTCACAAACTTTTGGGCTTCTGCAAGCCGAGGACATAGATGGGTCAGGTGGTCTTCCACACACAAGTTGCATGGATACCTTGTCTTTCATTTCTCAGTGTTGTCCCCACCAGCATTATCGGTAGGTTTTTTATCCCCCTTACCCTTCTTTTGTTGTGTTTTCTTTCCTTCAGGCTACTGGGTGGCCTTTGGTTTAGTTGATTACACTGTGTGTACTTTTGACGTTTTGGTAGGGGGAGCAGCCAAAGTAGTAGTTTGGCTGGTTGTTTTGTGTTGTATATATAACTGCTGAAACTGTTTCGTCAATTGCTTAGTGGGATTTGTTTTTGCTGAACCAACAATACCATTGGCATGTGCTCCAACTCTCTTTCTAGTTTTATCAAGTATTGAGAGTGGTGCATCTGGAAAAATGTTGTATAATAAACTAGACTGAGAATAAATGAGCTCAAATTGTTGAGCTCTCATTATGGTGTCTTCTTCGGAGAATACTGTCGACATCGTGATGACTTTGGATAACTGTGGGACCAAAGACTTAAGGAACCACTCAAGAAGGAATGCTGGTGGGACTGACACCTTAATTAAACTCTTCCGGCATCTCCATTCTCAGATATGATCAGAGATATGGTCCACTGTCGTCTGTTCGAAATTGGTGAGCAACTTTGTGCCAACATCGTATCTCAAAGGTAACTGGAAATGGTTTAGGAAATCCATCGCCAGTTCACCGAAGGAAGAGTATCTTGAGAAATTAAGCTCAATGTACCATTTCGTGGCACTCCCAATGAGAGTACGTTGAAAAAATCGCAACTGTACAGAGTCGTCTTTCAACGAGTTAGATGGGCACCAAAGATGGAAGGTAGTCACGTGATCTCCTGGATCTTCATTAGGATTGGCTTCAAACTTTGGGATGTCCGAAGGAAACTTCGTCGGCATAGGAGGCCAACACGGATCGTGACAGATAGGGTCATTCAACAACCTTATCAAATATGGCAAGTGTAAAGTCGCCAGGAAAGGTAGTTTGGGTTGTTGGTGATAAACTGGGAAAAATGGGCCTAGAGTTTGACTGGCACCAGGTTGCCAGGAAAAGTTCAGTTGTTGGCCCGGATTCTGGTAGAAACCTTGGCCCTGGACAACGTATGGATTTTGCGTATGTGGAGACATCATCGACTATTTTCCAAAATAGGACATAAATGGTTGGGCATGCATTACATTCGAAGGACTTTGGGAAGGGTTGCCCCATGTTGGTCCCGTGGGGATAGGAATAGTAGTTTGTTCGGGGTTCCATTAATTGTGCAAAGAATTACCCCAGATCAGCATTTCGAATGAGGGAACGTATCCCTACCAAGAATTCCAAGGCCCTGATGCGAAAGAAGTTCCTAGGTTTTCCCCCAGTGCAGGAATAGTACCTTGCATAGGAATAGATTGTCCAAAACTGGGATTGCCCCCAGTAGGGAAGGCGACCGACGAGAAAGCGTTGTTACCAAACGTTCTGATCAAAGAAAATGGTGTCAAACCTACCGACATATTATGCAAAGGTGTTCCTTGACTCCCTGCTCCAAATAAACAGTGGTGTGTAGGTTTCCTTGTGGATTGTTGATGCGAGCCACCGAGTAAAGGGGACAAAGTAGGTATATGACCTCCTCTATAAGGGAAAGCGTTAAAAGGAGAAGGAGTGCCCCCATGTGACCTTGCAGAGGAGCGCTAGAGCTCACTGCCCCTAGACCTGAAGTTTGTAAAGTGGAGTAGGAAAGTACAGGACTTGTACCTGAACTAGGCATGCCGTATGAGAACAGAGGGCTTGCCACACTTGGTGTGAAAGGGGTTGTGGCTACTGCCAAAGATAGGATCCGACCACCTTGCGATGTAGAGGCGGTCGAGACCATGGTGGCTCGGACCAGTGACGGTGGGTTAGGAGGTGAAAAATCTCCTCTGGTGACAACCGTAGTGGGAATTGAAGAATTCCCAAAAGGAGTAACATCATTTGTTTCCATTGTTATGTGCGATACTATCTGGCACTCGTGAAATTGAATTGGTACGATGAAAGGTGCCAAGAAATCAATGGTTGGGGTTTTAATCGGGCCAAGAGTGTTCGCTTCAAGGTCCAAAATGGTCGATTCCTCCTAATCCTCCACTGTGTGATAAGATAAAAGACACTATAGGGTAGTCTAAACGTTCAAAAGTAACACACACTAAAAAACTCCCTATAATATAAGACATGAAAACACTAATTTAATTGGAAGAACAGTTACAACAACCAACACTAGAGAAACTGACCGGTGCAAGTGCAACTCAAAAATGGAAGCACCCTCCTGGTATACTCTACAAAGCATGTCTTGATGTCTTTCCTACATACCATGGTATACCCCCGCAGTCACCTGTGTATGTCCCTAAAAAAGATAGGCAACTAGGTTTCCAGCTTGCGAACAGTCACCAGGCGGGTACAGTCGAAAGTCGGGTATACCACAATGAGCAGGGTATCGAGCCTGAAACCTGTCAAGGGTATCGAAAGTAAGTGGTCCAAAAGAAAATTGAGGATATCAAACGGATTCGAGACCCATGAAGCCCTGTGGCAAATGCAATCAACAGAATCCCAAAACAAGCCCTCTATATGTGTTCTCCGCTACAATTGGTCCAACTTTGGAGGGGTTATCTCCGCTACCTTTCCACACACGACCTCATGTTTATCCCCTGTGTTAGAGGGGGGTCCCAGATAACTTTCACGATACTGGACTTAGACACTCCCTAAATCAGACTCCAATGTTTGATTTTAAATGGCCTTGAAGAGTTTCCTCTCCAACCTAATCCAAGGCCCTAATCCTGAACTAGTTGGTTAACCCTACAAACATAACAGTTTAATAAATTTTAGATTTAGCATTAATTTTATGGCTTGTATTATGTCAAGGGGTATGAAAGTGAAACTGATGATGTGTAAAATATGAAAGAAAAAATGAATAAAAAGCTTAAAACAAAAACTTTTACTTAATGCAAAATTTCAACAACTTTTCAAAACAATTATTATTTTTTTTTTTAATTTTCTAAGATTTTGGACAACAAACTCAAAATGAATTTCACTCGACTACGAGCTACTTATGATCTACGTAAAATGCAAAAAAATTATGAAATAAAAGATTTTTCCCTGGCTAATAATGCAAAATCACACTCTCCAACCAAACAAGAAAATGAAAGAGATTTTTTTTTTATTTAAATGTTGAGAAGGCAAAAAAGGAAAAATACCAACAAGTAAAAAACCAAGAAAAACAATTCTGGCCTAATTCGCAAATCGCTAAGAATCACTTCAAGAAATCACACACTAGCAACTTAAAAAATGACTCTCACACTTGTCTAAAAACCCTAAAAAAAATAAATTTTATGACAACTTTTAAATGAGAAAAAGAAAGCTAAGGCTAAGATTGACCCTAAGATATTGACTGCTAAGATAGAGATTCAAAAACCAGAGAGGTATAACTCTCATCAAGGTAAAGGATGGTTGCCTTACCCTCAACAAAAACTATCCTGCACAAGCACGCTACTGATAATCTAACAGCAAGTGTGTGAACATGAGATGTATAGAGCCAGAGGGCGTGTACATGCGGGTTGACCTTCTACAGGCCGTGTGTATCTCTAAAACTCTGAAAAAAATAACAACATACAATCCAAACCAAGAAGAGACCACTAATATTGATAACTAGGATCTCCTGAAGGCTTGGAGACTCTCTTTAACAGAAAAAAACAAACAACAAAAGGAAAAAAATTGTAAATCCAACCAATCTGAGATAAGACTACAAACAACCAAGACTCAGACAGAGTTACAGAAAACCCCTGAAATTGACTGATTATAACAAGGAAGAGGATGACTGCCTCAAAAAAATTCTGGAATCTACATGCTACTGGTACTTCTTCAGCTAGCGTTCACACGCGGGTTGTAAGAGAATAGGGTGCGGGTACACGCATGCAGACCTTATGCAGGTTGCATGTACCTCTGTGGGTCTCGAAAAAACACAATCAAGAAAGTAACAGAGACAGTTGGTACGGGAAACCAGACTCTCTGCTAGCTCAAACTTTACAGAAACTAAAAAACAAGCAAGAAAACCAGTCTTTTAAAACTACCCCCAAAAAACAATTCTAGGAACCCTAGAGACTTCCCCAGTATGGTCACCAATTTTGTTGTGAGGGAATCCCCTTAGGGACTAGAAAATAGGGTTATCTTATGCATGCAAATATGACCAAAAAAAATATACTTTCTACTTTCGTCCCCAGACTTAAACCCCATTCCTTTTCAGCAAATACATGGTTTAGACCAACATAACTTGTTCTGGATGTTCGATGTCGATCCTTCCTCCCGCTTGATCACTTGTTAGCAGTCCTCTTTTCAAAGTTGATCTGTATGAAAAACAAGAAACAAACTAGACATGCATTTTACCTATAGACTAATGGGTTAGAGATTCAAACATATATTTATTGTATTATGAAGAACTCATAAAGTGGGAGGGGAAAAGCATTTATTTATTACTTTAAATGAATCAACTTACAAATGTCGAGACAGGCCACTGCTCTGTGAATCCTGATTCTGGGATCCTCTTCAAATGTACTCCAACTTCTTTGCTCTGTATCTCTTCTTGCACAAGGATGGCGAAAGGGTTGGGACAATGGGAATATGAAATTGGGCACAGTTTATTTGCTATCTTTTTCCTCTTCCAAATGGGACCCCTACCCCTTCTTTTATAGGCTAGAAGGACCTAGGTATTTGGACGAACCCTCGGCCATGCATGGCGGAGAGTTTCAATTAACTCACCCAAAGCTGTGTGTTCCGTCGACAACTTTCCTTTTTTCGTGCTTTTGTTGGTCCACACAGGCTGTTTTAGGTCAGCTAGTGTGTACACGTGTGTAGTAATGGAGTAGGACATGTGGACCCTTATAAAATAGGTTTTTTTTAAGAGTTTTTCAGCAGTTCTTTGGCAAAGAAGGGATCTAATATGGCCTGATGCCAGGTAAGCATGTATGGTGCAATTTAGGGTTATAACAATGGTGGATTTGCTTGGTTAAAAAGAGGTTTATCTTGTTAATACTTGGACTAGGTAAGGAATCTTTGTTTCTATTTCTTATTTTCTTTGTTTCAAGGTTAATTTGCTTAGGATTTTGGGGATTATAAGTGCATATAACCCCACTAAGTCCATTGTAATTATCTTGAAATACATTTTTTCAGAAGGAAATACTAGGAGGAATAAAAGGGTTTACACCCTCCTAGGGTTTTTCTAGCTAGCTTAGCTTTCCTTTGGGAGTAAAAAGGATTACACACCCAAGGAAGTAGATCACCTAAAAATTTAATTTTGATACTCCACAACCCAATAGTTAAAGGAACTAATATTCTTTGCATTGGAGAAATAAAATCATTGCATTGGTATACGTGAAAACATGAGATTTTTAGATTGTCTAAATTGGAATGTATTCTATGTGCTCTAATATCGCTAAAGCCACAAGGGAGTTTTGATTGGTCAAGGATATATTATTTTTGTTATAAAATTTATGGTACAACCATTAGGGATGCAACAAACTCATTTAACCTATTTCTCTTACTCACTATTCATCCATCAAAAATTGCTAAGAAGTTGCCATAATAAATCTCAAATCATTGTGCATATTTTGGATGGTTTTCTTGTGATTTTTGGGGGTTGAATCTTGTTGTTGTAGAAATTGTTTGCTAATACTATAAGGATGCTACAATAAATCTCTAAATACACTATCTATCAGCTCTCTTTTATCGTCAAATTTTGTGCTTGAATATTGGAAAGTTATCTATCGGTTTAGTGCTTCATTGTCCAATAATTATTTGACAATTTTGATGGTTAATTCCACGGTAGTTACTTGATTTAATTGTTGATATATATTTCTTCTTACTATTTCAATTATGGAAATCAATCTTAACTTTCTTTTCCACCTAACATATGTTTCGAATATTTAGTTTTTCTTGTGTCTCGGGAAGGTACAACACTCTCAGATGTTATCCAAGGGATTGACAACCTTAAACCTCTCTTGAGACTCATTATCAAGCCTTCTTCAATATAGAAACTTGAACTATAGGGGAATCAATTCATACATCAAAATTTTCATCTCATTTCTCCCTAGGGTCACCAATATTCCCCCCTTGAGGTGATTCTATCATCTCTAAAGTGATGGGAATACCTGCTTAAGGTGACAGTGAGTAGGTTTTCTCAAAGATTTCGACATTTGGTGGTTGGGTCGGGATTTTCCCAACCTAGAACTTGTGCGACAATAGGGACCATACACTGAACCAATTTTATGATCCTCATTATATGGAGAATGAAATGACATACACATGAAAATATAGCAGAAAACATAGAAATACAGTGAAACCCAACTTCTATTATTAAAAAATTGAATATTGTTGAACAAAAATTGGCTAGAATGGTTTTATATTATCTCTTAAGAGAAATATATTTTGACTACACTCATTCACAATAAATATTACATCATTCTACATTTCATTCTCAAAGTACCTCCTTCACCTTGATTATATATGAGAGAGTGAGAGGATAATATTTCTCATGATGCATGTCGGACTTCCTAGGAGATCGCCCATCCCAGTACTACATTATCCCAATCACACTTAACTAAAAATCTCTAATGGTACCTTATGCATTAACACTATAGGAATGCACATAATACCACTAAGCAATCATTACATAATGGCTGTAATCAACAAATGGAGATGACATTAAATTACATTCCCCATCAAAAGGGTGAATATCATGGTTTCAAAACTAGAGGATCGAAACATTGATTTAGTGGAAAAGGTGGATGGAAACTGAGATCCATCTAGATTACTCCTCCCCAATTAGGAAGCAATGGTCCCCATTGTGTCAATTTCTCTCGAGAGATGGGAATTTGTTTTCTCAATCTAAAACTTGATGAGTTTCTTTAATTGATGAAGTAGTATTTCTTCTTTTACTTGGCATTAGCTTGTTGAAGTATGTCTTGAACTAGTTATTTGAGGTCCTGGACCAATTTAACAAATATATTTGCATGATCTTCCTTGGTATGAGTGTGGGAGGACTCTATCAGTAAAGATGCAACAAGAAGAGCTATATCAATGGGGGATAATGGTTGGAACTGCAAGCACATATTAAAAGGGTTGTGGCCAATAGGGTTATGAAGGGATTTATTATATCTATTTTTAACATATGTAAGACTCTTGTTCTCTAGAAGGGAGCATATATAGATTATACCATTGGGTAAGGGAGCATTGGGAACCAATTCAATGGAATGATTGACATTGGAGTGCCGAGGCACCCTTGTAGGTAAAAACTTTCTTTGTGCTCCTCTAGAATCTTATCAACTTGCATCTATTGTATAGAAATTTCTTGGGCCAAGGTTCTAATGGTTGTAATGTCCTTTTGTTCATCTTCTGATTGGATCGTGAAGTGGGAAATATTTTTTGTATGAGTGATTAATTTGTAGCATTGATTTTATGAGATTAATGAAATGGAAGTAATCATAAGTACCTCTAGTATCCTGTAGAGTTGACCCCCAAAAGTGAAAATGGAACTAGGAGAATGAGACTCCTAAATAACATGGTGTTTCCACATACATGGTTGTCCTAAAATAACATCACAGACGTCAAGTGGGGAATCATCACACAATACCTCATCTTTGAAGGGTTTGATGTCATAGGGTAGATGAAATTACTGGCTTACATGGATGTATCATCTCGTTATTAACCATCCAATGATGTAAATTCATGAATGTGGCATCATAAACATCTTAATTCTTTTGACAACCTTAACTGAGATAAGTTTATTCTATCTTTGACTATTAATAATGAAATGCAGTGGGGTCCCCTTCACCCAAATCTGTGAATGGAAGAGGCACACCCCCTGCATAATATCCTCTGGTTCTTTTGGTTGGATTGTTGTGGTCATGATGGTAGTAGTGGGTTCTGCTTCAATAATTGGTTTCCCTTTATTATGATTTTAATCAAATTCCAAGTCAGGTTCTAAATATTTTTCTTTCAACTCTACCACCAATGACTATTTCGACCGACATTCATTGGTGTTGTGCCAGTGGAGTTTGTGGAAATCATGCCACTTTCAAATTTCCTTCTTCGAATTCCCATCACCCTCCTTTGTTAGTGTCCTGGAATGATTCTCTTGAGATTTATTCTTCTTTCTTTGTATTTTATTAGGGTTTCCTTTTCCATTGTTTTGTTGTGGCATACCTGCAAACCCAAATTCATTCTTATTCCACTGCTTGATTTTTCTCTCAATTTTGACTTCATAGAAATAAGAAGCTCCGAGTTAGGATATTTCCAAGAAGTACACACCCTTTTGGATGTACTTGTGTATGCCACTGCAGTATTTTAGAACAAGGTATTTCTTTCAGTCTCTAATACCCAACTTTAAGAATAAGAATGGAATATTTTAGTGTACTTTGACACCATATGGTATCTTCCCTGAAACATAGTTTTCCATCTCATATATTGGTCATCATAGCTTCCAACATGGTAGAAATCCTCTTTGACATCATACAAAAAGGCTTCCTAGGTGGGTTTTCTCCTTGATGGCATAGAGTTATCCATAGTGTACCTAGACTAAAGACCAAACCAGTAGGTTTTCTCAAAGTTTTCTCCATTTGGTGGTTGGGTCAGTCTTTTTCCGTCCTAGAACCTGTGCGATAACAAGGAACATACACTGAACCACTTTTATGATCCTGATTATATGGATAATGAAATGACATACACATGGAAATATAGCAGAAGACATAGAAATACAGTGAAACCCAACTTCTATTATTAAAAAATTGAATATTGTTGAACAAAAATTGGCTAGAATGGTTTTATATTATCTCTTAAGAGAAATATATTTTGACTACACTCATTCACAATAAATATTACATCATTCTCCATTGCATGCTCCAAGCACCTCCTTCACCTTGATTATATATGAGAGACTGAGAGGATAATATTTCTCATGATCCATGTGGGATAAATTGGTCTAAGTCTACAAAATAACATCAACATGTAAAACATAAGGACTTCCTAGGTGGTCGCCCATCCCAGTACTACTCTAGCCCAATCACACTTAACTAAAAATATCTAATGGGACCTTATGTATTAACACTATAGGACTGTACATAATACAAATAAGTAATCATTACATGATGGTTGTAATCAACAAATGGAGATGACATTACATTACATTCCCCATCAAAAGGGTGAATATCATGGTTTCAAAACTAGAGGATCGAAACATTGATTTAGTGGAAAACGTGGATGGAAACCGAGATCCATCTAGATTACTCCTCCCCAATTAGAAAGAAATGGTCCCCATTGTTTCAATTTCTCTTGAGAGATGGGAATTTTTTTTCTAAATCTAAAACTTTATGATTTTCTTTTTTTGATGAAGTAGTATTTCTTCTTTTACTTGGAATTAGCTTGTTGAAGTATGTCTTGAACCTATTCTTTGAGGTCCTGGATCCATTTAACAAATATATTTTCATGATCTTCCTTGGTATGAGTGTGGGAGGACTCTATCGATGAAGATGCAACAAGAAGAGGTATATCAATGGGGGATAATTGTTGGAACCCCAAGCACACATAAAAAGGGTTGTGGCCAATAGGGTTATGAAGGGTTCTATTATAGCTATGTTTAACATATGTAAGATTGTTGTTCTCTGGAAGGGAGGATATATATATTATACCATTGGGTAGGGGAGGATTGGGAACCAATTCAATGGAATGATTGAAATTACAGTGTCGAGGCACCGTTGTAGGTAAAAACTTTCTTTGTGCTCCTCTAGAATCTTATCAACTTGCATCTATTGTATAGAATTTTTTTGGTCCAAGGCTCTAATGGTTGTAGTGTCCTTTTCTTCATTTTCTGATTGGATCATGAAGAGGGAAATATTTTTGGTATGAGTGATTAATTTGTAGCATTGATTTTCCAAGATCAATGAAATGAAAGTAATCATAAGTACCTCTAGTATCCTGTAGCTCCAAAAGTGAAAATGGAACTAGGAGAATGAGACTCCTAAATAACATGGTGTTTCCACATATATGGTTGTCCTAAAATAACATCACAGACGTCAAGTGGGGAATCATCACAAAATACCTCATCTTTGAAGGGTTTGATGTCGTAGGGTAGATGACATTAATGTCTTACATGGATGTATCATCTCCTTCTTAACCATCTGATGATGTACATTCATGGATGTGTCATAATCAACAACTTAATTCTTTTGACAATGTTAACTGAGATAAGTTTATTCTAGCTTTGACTATTAACAATGAAATGTAGTGGGGTCCCCTTCACCCAAATCTGTGAATGGAAGAGGCACTCCCCCTGCATAATATCCTCTGATTCTTTTGGTTGGATTGTTGTGGTCGTGATGGTAGTTGTTAAGGTCCTAACCCGCACATAGGTAGATCAATGTATTCGGATGTAATAAAGGTCAATATTAATAAGACCTTTCAATAAAATAGAATAAGGCGGATGTAAGAAGACCTAATAGAAG
>SNQJ01S0264569.1:0-12031 GCA_010110895.2 Picea sitchensis
TTTTCTTATATTTGATATCAGTATTTTCTTTCATGGAAGTATCGATCATGCTTCTACAATCACTGGCTATGTGTCCATAGTTATGACATTTGTAACTCTCAATGTTACGTGCGACCACATAGGCACTTCTTGATTGAACATTTCTTTTATAATCCCTACAATATGCAACCTTATGTCCAAAGTTAGTACAATAAAAACAATTACCATAAAATAAATTTGCATACCTGGGAGTGAATGATATTCTTTGTGGCATAGTCCTTTTGAATTTTTTCCCTGATTGATCATGATCATGATTGAAGCTTCTTTGTGGCTTGAACATGGATGGTATTATTGAAGATGTATCTTCAATAGTTTTCTTAGATTCTCGTTGACGATGATTCCTTCCTTTGAGTACTTCTACATAAATCTTTCTATTTTCTTGATTCTTCTTTTCTAGCAACCTAGAGTACTTCTCTTCATTCTCTATAACTGATGTGGATGTTTATGTCTCTTCAACGTTCTTGTTGATCTTGACGATTTAACTTTTCAATGTGACAACTTCTTCTTCAAGCTTCTCAACCTCTTGTTCTTTCTTCATTATTTGAGACTTCATGACTTCTTTTGTTCTTTTCGCTTCTTCAAGTTGAATTTTTAATGTGATTATTTCTTCTTCAAGTCATTTTTCTTCTTGAAAAAACTTTGTCTCAAGCTAGTTTAAATCATTAGTTCTTTCCTTAAGATGATCTGTCAATATCTTCTCTCTCATTTTTGCATCTTCCTTATGTGCTGCTATGTTGGTTTCCAAACACTGCTTTTGATATTCAATATTTTCTTTGATATTTCTAGCTTCTTCTAGTTGAGTTCTTAAGTTCTCGATGACCTGTTGGGCTTCTTCAAAAATGTGAACACTTTCCTTTTGTTTCATCAATGCTTTCTTGAGTAAATTGTTTTCTTCTCTTATTTCATCTAAATCACTAATCAATTATTCTTCATAATTGTCTTCCTTTTCAATTAGTTTTTCTGTCTCATTTCCTTCATGGAATTCTATTTCAAGATGTCCACGTTTTTCACAATTAAAACAAAACAACATACCTCTGGTGATTATGTACACTTCATCTTTTGAATTTGCTTGACATGGTGACTATAAATACTTTAGTTGTATCTGCATCTTCTTTGACATTTTCTAAATCTGTGATGGGTGAAGAATATATGTCATGTAACTTATCCCAAAGTTATTTTGCCGATGAACATTTACCAACCTTTTATCTTACTAGATTAAGTAATCCTTCCTAGATGAAATCCATTTTTATTTTGTTATTCTTCCTCAATTCCTTCTTGGCTGTAGTCTTTTCCCTTTTTGAACTATCATATCCTATAACAAATGATAGCCAAATGTAATGTCCTTATGTCTATAAAAATACTTCCATCCTTATGATCCACATCTCATACTTAAAACCATTGTTACCATTAAACATTGTTACTCCATTCTTAGAATAATCCATGATCTCCTTCCAGTGTTTAAATTGTTTCCTAAAGGAACCGAATCTGATACCAATTGTTGGATTATTGAGAAGGGGGGGTGAATCAGTAATAGATAAATTTAATCATTTTTAACCATATAATCCAAGTGTTATATCAATGTATCATTATCATCCAATAACTATAGAGTAAATAAGAAATGAACAAATGAACAATCATACACAAACACATACACAATACATTGGTGTTTTATGTGGAAACCCAAAGCGGGAGAAAACCACATAGTTCTTTTTCTTATATGTCTTGAAGAATTACATTAATTGGAAGCACAAACTTCCTTTTTTTTCCAAATATAACTGGAAGAAGGCTCCAAAACCCTAGTTTCTCAGGCTACAAACCAAGGGAATCTCCAACTCTCCAATTCTCTGGCTACAACCAGAAGGAGGCTACAAACCCCTATGTTCTCTGACAACAATTGGAAGGTGGATACAACCACCTGTCCTTGTCCCATCCAACTGTCCTGATATATAAGTAGAATGATGGAACTCTGTCACACTATCACTGTGAGATATATTGTTGTAAACCTGTACCAATCAACCTGCACCAAATAACCTGAACCATGCATCAACCATGCATCAACTTGTACCTCAACCTGTAATCAACCTGTACGATAAAAAAGTGCATCAACCATGCACCAACCTGCACCAAACAATATGTAATTAACTTGTACCATAAACAAATGCATCAACCATGCACCAACCTGTACCTCAACTTGTACCATGAACAAGTGCATCAACCATGCACCAAACCACTACAAATAACCTGTCACGATAGCTTGTCACAACAAATTTTCCAAACAACCTATAACAACGACTTGTCTCATCAATCTTATCAACCAAATAAGATCTACTCACCAATATCAATCACCAAGACAACTCTCAAATATGTGCATCAACCAAGCATAACACAACAACTCATAACCATCACTAAGATCAATATGTGCTTCTAATAATACAAGTATGCTACATCATCCATAAACCATGTGTCAAAAATACTACTAAAAAGTGCCTCCATCTATGTACCAATCATGTATTAACTATTCATTAACTATGACTCATCAAGATGTACCAACATCATCAACTATACACCTCATGTATGTGCCAACTCATCAACTACTTGTCTCAACCATGTACCCGACATGTACCTAAACCAAATGCCCTCATCAATTTCATCATCCAAATCTGATTTGTAACTCTGTAATAGACCTGGTGTATATGATCACATACCTTCAAACCTTTCTTAACTTTCACAATAAGAGACTACCATTTTCATCAACCTTTTCTTTAGTTTCACATGACTAGTTTGGGGTTAGTCAACAACCCTAACTTGAAATAATCATAACTATGTACATGCAATGAATAAATATCTGAAAATAGTACACAATGTTCTTTAGTTTTCTTTATGCAATTCCACCAGGTGTCACTACTTGGAACCTCTCAGAAAAGGAGTTATAGAAAAAATGGCATACCTTGCTGAATTCTGGCTTATTCTAGAGAACGACCTTGTAGAGCGTGCCCTGCACGAAATATTTGTTGAATGTATATGAAAATGTTACAAAGAATACTATAGATTGTACTCAAATAAACATATTTTGTCTTACTTAATTTGGATCTGTTATGAATAAGTTATGATGTTTTTAACCAAAACACCTGTTTTAGACTAGTTTCAGGACTAGCCACGAACCCTATTTTCCATGGAGTGTAACTCCAAAAAAAAAATGACCCACAAGATGAAATTTTTACCACAGATACTTGGATATGTTTCCTCAATGGACAATCAATTTCACAGTCTGAAGCATTCTAGAAAAACATTTATTGCGAAAATGGTGAGATGACCTGTAAATAACATACCTTAGAAAGCATCATCAAAATAATTTATCCTCCCTTGAATTCCGACCTTCTTTTCTTCACATTCCCTTTGAAATGTAGCTTAGATATCCTTTGGTTACCTCAGTCAGCTATATATATTCAATACGCTCAAGTGTGATTTAAAATGAGAGAGCCTTGCCTCTTATTTATACTCTCCAAATATCTTCCTTAGAAGCATCTTCTAGGTCACTTAACCGATTTCTAGGTCACTTAACCTATTTCTAGGTCACTTAACCCATTTCTAGGTCACCTAACCCATTTTAAGGTTACTTAACCTATTTTACTCATTTTTAGGGTTAACCACTTTCCATAATTATAAAGTTCTCCATTACTTTATCATTTAAATATTCCTCCTTGACTTTGTCACCTCACTTTATCATTTAAATAATCTTCTTTGATTTTTTCACTTCACTTTATTATTTAAATAATCCTTCTGGACTTTGTCACTTTACTTTATCATTTAAATAATAATTTCTTCTTTGCAAGATCTTTGAATTCTTTGACCTTTTGGGGCTTCAAGTCAACATATGAGGGTCCTCCAACTTCGTAAGGCCATAACTCTCAAACCGTGAGGAGTTATGTGACATTCCACATACCACTAAAATGGAATGACATGTACTATCCATATAGAATAGGCTTACCTGAAAATATATAAAAAATCATACCATTATCCATCAAACAAACTTGGGTCCATTACCCAAACCTAGGTTCTCCAACTTCTCATGGCCATAACTCTCTAACCGCGAGGCGTTATGTGACGTTCCACATACCATCGGAAATGGAATGACATGTACTATACATCTAGAATAGTCTTACCTTAAAATATATTAAAACACATACTATTATACATGAAACAACCTTGGTTCCATTACCCAAGCCTTTGTGCTACCAGAATTCGCTTCCAGACTTTATCCAAGGGTTGACATCAATCACTAAGGGTTGACATCAATATACAATATCACTCTTAAATGGTTGATGTCAATGACAACCAACAATCCATACCAACTATCCATCAACCTAAGCCAACTGTCTGAAAAAAGAAAAAGAAAAGCAATCAAGCAAGCAATAGTAGATTCAAGGATCTTCTGAATACAAGCAAGCAATAGTAGATTCAAGGATCTTCTGAATACGAGATGTCAAGTCGCCAATGAAGAAATGAGAATAAGTTACCCCAACCTACACATAAAATCCATTCTTGGTGCAAGAAACCCTCTCTTCATGAGATCACCCTCCAAGGTTACTGAAAGTGTGATATGATGTTTGTCCTAGGTACCGTGGTATATCCCTGCAGTCACTTGTGTATGTTCCTAGAAAAGATACGGAACTAGTTTGTCAGCACGTGAATAGTCACCAAGCAAGTACAATCGACAGTCAGGACCAAACATATGGGAAGGATAACAAAGTCTGTAATTATTCCATAGGACTGAGTACAAGTGGACTAGTAGACTTCAGAGGACCCTGGATGAATTTAGAGTTCATGAAGTATCGAGACCAAACAAACCAGTGACACTTCAGGAAGGACCCCAAGTATATGATCTTTCCTCAAGCTAATGACAGTTCAAGATTTGAGGGAATCGCACCTTCCCGATGAGACCCTTGTGTTTATAACTGTGGTTAGAAATGGTTCCCATCATTCTACACAAAACTTTGGATTTGTTAACTCTTTAGTGTTCTACACTTTGTTTAGTAGTCTTGGAAAATTAACTCACTTTCCCTAGTCCAACCCCCAAACTCGTTATTATTGGTGTGCTAAAACCAAAAAATGTTCTAGCTGATTTTATTAGTGCATGGTTGATTTTAATGGATTTTTACCCAAAGGGTTCACGGAGATGAAATTTGATGGTGTTTGAGATTTGAATCCAATAGAATGAAAAAATGAGATTAAATTCGTTCTTTTCGATGAATTCTATGTATGGGAAGGAGAAGAGTTATTTTCTTCTTAACACAAGAAATCACTCAAAACTATGAAACTTTCAATCTCAAGAAAATGTTTCCGAAAACCGAAATGCACATGCAAAACTATCTCTTTTCCAAACGTGTACCAAAACAAATTTTCTAAAGGATGCAAAAATTTCTTTGTTTGATTATGTATGCAATGAGATATGCAATTTTTTCATCTTCTTAACTTTCAAGAGAAATGAAGGAGATCAATGATTGAAAAAAGTAAATACGAGGAAAAAAATAAATCAAACAAAGAACACTCAAACAATGATGAGAATTGAAAAACAACAAGTGTGAGATAACTTGTTCAACCAAGGACTCACATATGCAAAAGAGAAAGAAGAAAAACACTCATGAAAATCCTCAAGACACAAGCAACATGAAACAACATTCAATATTAGGTTTTGGTAAACAAGAGAGACCTAATAATCAGAAAGAAACATGTTTCAATGAAGACAAAAAGGCTCAATACCAAACAACCTTTACAAACCCTAGTTGATGAAGACTCCTAAACAATCAATCAATCTAAAATATTTGTGAGATGAAGATCATAGAACTAAAAGGAAATATGAACCAAGGGATATCTTTAACCCAAGGGTAACACAACTAGGAGATATTTTCAAAATCAAATAAGGAAATGAAATGAGTGATAAATTTCAATTCCCAATCAAAACAAAGTCAAATACAAACTAGGAGACTCTGGGATCAAAGCCTCTCAAAAGAAGAATGAGAAAAGGAGGGAAGAAACTCACAAAAACACCTAACAGAGGAGACTGGGACCCTTGTTACCAAAGGAACAAGGAATTTTGGCACCCCCTAGGAGGATTAGGGGGAGCTCCAGTCAATCAGTGGCACCTTGGTATGAACTGCAGGGCAACATTGATTTCTATAAAGCTCAAAAAAGGCTTCCAACAACTAAAACTCAATAGAGACTTAGTCAACGGCTCTATAAAATCTTCAAAAAAGAATAGGGAGGGGGAGATAGATCAGAATTAAGCATCAAAAAATAGATATCTAATCACGAGCAATGATTCCATATGAAACAAAGGAAAGACTAGTCAAAGTCGATCCCCAACAATGTCGCCATTTTTTTTTGGTGAGAAATCTTACCCTACGGACAAGTTAATCTCCCATTTGGACCAATACCCCTATATTTGGTCCAAAGACAAAAGTGAACAAGTGTTTTCTGCTTTCCCTATATATCTAATTCAATCAATCAAGCAAGAGAGAAGAATAATGTGACATACCTTGTTGCGATGTTCATCCTCACTGCTCCAATCCTTGGGCTTGATCTCTAAGATCCTTAACGCAAATGAAGTCCTATAAAGACCAACAAAAGGACTCTTCCTCCTACTCTATATGATTAGGTAAAATATATTTATCTATGAAGACTAAAATGACAATTATAGGCAAGCAATATGTAGAACAAATGAACTTGAAGGGAATAGGCCACATTTATATCAATTTGGAAAGCCAAAGAAGGCACTTACAAAGCATGCTTGACAATATATTAACTTCTCTAGTCTCTTCTCATATATCCCTTGCATAAAAACCTTGAAATCAAAATTCCTATTCTTCTCCCAAGATCAAAGGTTTGACATCTGAATTCTCACCCCCTTCACCTTGGAAATACCTTCGATATATAGGGTTGAGAGGCACAACCAACATGAGATAATGAGGGATATGGTTGAGGATATGGATCCTTAATTTGGGATTTTATCGTAATATAGAGCCATAGTATAGGAGTAGACCACAACAACCTCCTCCCTTAAGGAGTTGGACCTTAGGAAAAGGTGGAAGATCCCATATTTTCATCTAACAAGACTAGCACCCCCCTTAGTGAGAGACAAAGTTCCATTGGAACCCCCTTAACATGACAGGGGGATTTTTGTCACCCCATCAACATGAGTGGGGGAGTGCCACCCTTCTAAAATGCCAAAAAATGGTCAATGTTTCCAAGAAAAAGGTATGGTTCCCGACCCCAAAAGATTGGTTTTCTCTTCCAAATTGACTTAGGGATTGTGGAAAATGTATTTCATGGTGTCAAGGGGTTGCAACACTTAGAAAAGTGAATGCAACACTTGGTAAGTGATGCAGGAGCATTGACAACTCATCAAGCGAGCCAACGCGAAAGTAGGAAGACAGCTGGACAACGCCAGAACAAATTTTGAAAACACCTTGATATTGTTGCGCAAACATTAATGTGTGGATTTAATGAAGCACACTTGTATATTGTATTTGGACCTTGAGCAGATAGCTCTCGTCCTTAGGTAGATGAGGCATTTAATATAGTTAATGTAAGTAGATAGAATATTTAATTCTAGATTTGATAGCGTAGATTCCAAGAGGGAAACGAGATATAGACACCCTACTTTGTACATTTTATCATCATCGAGAGCATTTAGGAAGAAAGAGCATGCAACTAAGTGTATGAAGAACACCCATGTACAGACATTGAATTAATAGAAAAGCTTTGATTCAATTCCATGGTTGTGTTATTCTCTGTGTATTGATGATATTATGAATGTTTGCTTTCTGTCATACATTTGCTTTTATGTGTTGTGTATGTGATTTCATGGTTAAACTGAAGTCTGAGAGGAAGAGTGAAAAAGTTTCAATTGTTTCTCTATCTGAGCCAGAGGATTTCTGCAAGGAGTGCAGTTGAATTGTCCGTAAGGAGTGCGTTGACAGAAGGTTCAGTTAGAGATAACTTTTGTTGCCAGTCATCTCAGAAGTGCAGATTTGGCACTGGAGCCATGCAAGGCATGCACAGGCTAGACAAAGTCTCAGAGTTGTGGATTCTGAGCAAAGGGATTGAAATATTTCTGTTGCAGGAGTGCGCAGGATCAAAGGCTTCAACACTTAGTCGTTGTTGAAGTTTTGGCCACAATGAGTGCGCGTAAGAGTTTCTTCCTAAGAGACTTGAAGTCGTGAAAGCTCAGAAGGAATAGGCCTTCAAAGTTGTTGAAGGGAAGCAGAGAGAAGTTGCACGAGTAGGTTGAGAAGAAGCGTCGCAGGTTGGCGAACAAGTCTCGTGGAGAGACACTTCTTGTTCATGGATTGCGCAAGAAGAAGAGTGGACGGTCGGTATTCTTCATGGGGAAAACCGTGAGTTACCATGGATCGTGGGATCTCTTGGAATTGGAGAAAGGTTACAACGCAAGCGTGGAGAGGTTTGAAGCTCAGGAGGGCATGAGCCATTGATCGGGATCACGAGGAGCGTTGGTTCTGCTCGTGGATCGACATATCGGGAGTTCGTGAGGTGAGACTCCAAATCTACGCAATAGCAGTCGGGATATAGCGAGATGTGATATTCCAACAGCTACGTAAGCAGTGTGGGCCACAGAAGATAGTGGAGGACAGGTGGCATAAACCATCGGAGGTTTGGCATCTCGGGCATCGAGAGTCGACGGTGAAATTATTTGATCTCGCGAGAAGCGAAGTTGGGAGGGAGTGAGATCGTGAGTTCGGCGTTTCAGCGTCTCGTGTATCGGGGATTGGAAAACCGAGCGCTTGGTGTCGCGAGTGACGAGATCATGATAAGGACAGAAGTTCCGACAAGGAGAGAGGAAGTCAGCGTTGACCAAACCCATCGGATCTCGGGGATTTGAGAGGCCAGAGATAGACCGCGAGATCGTGAAGCTGCGAGTTCCGATTTTCCCGACAAGTGAGTAAAGGGGAATTCGCGTGAAGGAACTGTGGGTGTAGATTTCACGATAGGGAAATAAAAGAACATTTACATCCTTCGAGCCGAGAGGAAAGAAGATCTTGTGAGTGGGCGAGGAGTTGTCGGAGGAGGTAGCTCCCGCCTGCGCCAGAGTGGTGTTAGAGAGGGGAATTAGTTCTTTGCTTTATGTAGCAGAGAAGGAGAAGTCACCATGCCACCGAGGAGAGAGAGACAGTCACCTGACCCAGAAGATAGGGAGGTGTGAGGAAGTCACCATGCCAACAGGAAATCCAGAAATGGAAAGGCAGATGAGAGATCTCCGAGCAAGACTCGAAGACATGGAGACAACACAAAGACGCAGAGTCGGTGCTGGAGATGCCAGTGATTCCGAAGTTGAAGAGGAAGCTGGACATGAAGAAGAGGTCACCGCAGAAGATGCATCAACCGAGCGGTTGATCAAAGCCATTTCCAGAATGGGTGCGAAAGACAAGATGGACATTCCAGTCTATGAAGGAAATCTGGATGCAGAAGAGCTTCTAGATTGGATTAGAGCTCTTGACACCTACTTCGATTATGAGGATATCGAAGAGGATAAGAAGGTCAGACATGCTGTTACGTGCTTGAAAGGACATGCATCATTGTGGTGGGACGAGCTACAAGCTGACAGACGCTGCAAGGGCAAGAAAAAGATAAAGAGATGGGATCGAATGATTGCAAAGATGAAGGCGAAGTTCATCCCAAGCGACTATCAAATCACTCTGTTCAGGCGAATGCAGAACCCGAGACAGAAACTAATGACAGTGAAAGAATACACTGAAGAGTTCTATCGACTAAACATCAGAGCAGGTCATTGGGAGAGCGATGATGAGAGGGTTGCGAGATATCTGAATGGTCTGAGATACGACATTCAGGATGAATTAAGCATGCTAACCATCCAAACGGTGGAAGATACTTACCAATTGGCTTTGAAAGCCGAAGAGAAGCTGAGCCGAAAGAAAGGATAGTGAGGGTGAGGCAGAAGCCAGCCAAGAGGCAAAGCATTTTCCCAGGAGAAATTCCAGAAGCCCAAAGAGGAATGGAAGAAACCTCAAGGTAAGGTTGAAAGAGGCAGAACCTCACAGAGGCAGCCATATGTTGAACTGAGAGGACAACAAAATGATCAACGAGGAGATTATGCTGACGCAAACACTTTTCCTCGTACCAGAGGCAGAGGAAGAGGCAAAGGAGGAGTAATCACATGCTTTACATGTGGAAAGAATGGGCACAAATCATATGAGTGTCCAGAGAAAAAGAAGGATGCAGGGGAAGCTCACATCGCAGAAGTGCAGAGGCGAGATGTTGAGAGTGAAGATGCAGAAGGCAGAAGATCGCTTGCGATGCATAAAGTCCTTTTGACACCTGAGAAGGAGATGGAAAGCTCAGTGCAAAGGACCAGACTGTTCAGAACAACTTGCAAGACCAAGGACAGGGTATGCAAGGTTATCGTAGACAGTGGTAGAACGGATAATCTCGTATCCACAGAGATGGTAGAGAAGCTGGAGCTGGAGACGACTAATCATCCCAGTCCATACAGAGTTTCATGGCTATAGAAGGGACACCAGGTAACTGTTACTAAACAATGCTTGGTTGAGTTCAAAATAGGGGGATATAATGATAAGATTTTATGTGATGTTATTCCTATGGATGTATGCCATTTATTGTTGGGTAGACCATGGAAATATGACAAAAATGTGATTCATGATGGGAGAATGAACACATATACTCTAGAGAAGAATGGGAGAACCCATATGTTGCTTCCGATAAAGGATAAGGAGGTGAAGCCAGAAGTGAGCAATACAGTACTTCTCATGAGTGGGAAGGAACTTCTTTCAGAAATGGAGAAGAAAGAAGATCCAAAATTCTTTGTGGTCAGGAAACCGAGAATTATTCTGACTAGCACGAGGGTGGATGATTTTCCGGATGAAGGCCAGGAACTGCTGGAAGAGTTTGCTGACATCATAGTGGACGAATTACCCCATTCGTTGCCACCTATGAGAAGTGTGAGTCATCACATAGACCTCATACCAGGAGCTAGTTTGACGAATAAAGCCGCGTACAGGTTAACGCTGCAGGAGAATGAAGAGGTCAAGAGGCAGGTCCAGGATTTGATGGACAAAGGATTGGTCAGGGAGAGCTTGAGTCCATGTGCTGTACCAACAGTAATCAGTCCGAAGAAAGACAGATGCTAGAGAATGTGTACCGACTCAAGAGCGATCAACAAGATAACCATCAGGTACAGGTTTCCACTGCCGAGGATGGATGATCTGATGGATTGCCTGAGTGGGGAAAAATATTTTTCAAAGATACACTTGAAAAGCGGATACCACCAAATTCGCATGAGAGAAGGCGATGAGTGGAAGACAACCTTCAAGACAAACGAAGGATTGTATGAGTGGCTAGTCATGCCGTTTGGCTTGATGAATGCACCAAGTACTTTTATGAGGCTGATGAATGAAGTCCTGTGGGAGTTCATCGGGAAGTTCGTCATTGTGTATTTGGACGACATACTGATTTACAGTAAATCAGAGGTTGAACACCTGAAGCATTTGGCCATTGTGATGAGAAAGTTATAGCAGGAGAAGATGTTAATTAATATAAAGAAGTCCTCATTTATGAAGACAGAGCTCATCTATTTGGGTTTTGTTATTTCAGCTAATGATTTGAGGATGGATCCGGACAAGGTGGAAGTAATCAAGAATTGGCCATCACCGAGAAACATGTTCGAGGTGAGGAGCTTCCATGGTTTGGCTAGTTTCTACAGAAAGTTCATCAAGAATTTCAGTGGAATTAGCGCAGCGATGATGGACACAGTGAAGAAGCGACACAATTTTTTTCATTGGACAACAGAGGCTGAGAAGAGCTTCAATCTGTTGAAGCGGAAAATCACAGAGCAACCAGTGTTGGTGTTGCCAGATTTTCAGAAAACATTCCAGGTGAAATGTGATGCCAGTGGGTATGCCATAGGAGCGGTCTTAAGTTAGGATGAGAGACCAGTTGC
>SNQJ01S0264571.1:0-12031 GCA_010110895.2 Picea sitchensis
CTTATACTATTGTTCATTGCTCATTGGATATAATTGAATGGTTTAAGTATAAGTTGAAAAAGGTTTTTAAAATTGTACTTGATACTGATTCACCCCCCTCTCAGTATCAACAATTGGTATCAGAGCGGGTTACCTTCAATACATTTTAACCACTGGAAGGAAGATCCTATGCAGAAATGGAAGGAAACATTCCAAATGGGATTCCACCATTTGATGGAAGCAATTTCGAATACTGGAAAAATAGAATGGAAACTTACTTGAAATCTATTGGGGCAGATGTTTGGATCTCAATTGCTTCAGGATATAATGCTTCGAAGAAACCAAAGACTGCAGCTCAGGATGAAGCAAAAAGGAACAACAAACTGGAAATAGATACCATCCTGGATGGATTGATAGATTCAGTGAAATCCAAGGTGGGATCATGTGCATCAGAAAAATATCTTTGGGACAAGCTACAAGAACTTTATGCAAGGGAATAAGCGGAAGAAGAAGAAGAAGTTGAAGAATATTACAACATCTCAGATTTCAAAGAAGAAAATAGAGGTCAGTTCTTTTGCTTCAATTGTGAAGGAGTAGGTCACGTTGAATTTGAATTTCCTCATCCAAGGATTGAAAGAAGTGACACTGAAGAAGAAAAGTCCAATGAAGAAAGAAGAAAATAGAGGCTTCGCCCTTTTGCTTCACCAGAAGGAGTAGGTCACGTTGAATTTGAATGTCGTCCTCATCCAAGGATGGAAAGAAGTGACACTGAAGAAGAAAAGTCCAAATGAAGCAAACAAAATCATAAAGAAAAATTATCTGACAAGAAGATGAGAATCTTAAAAAATTGAAGCATGTTGAGATTGAAAATAGCAAGCTCAAAGCATTACGCAAAGAAAACCAAGAAGGAATTGGTCAGTTGTGAAAGACAGTTGTGTTTAAAGAAACAATTAGGAAGACTTCTAGAACACTGGAGAGAAGAAACCATTTCCTTTGAAAACTCTACTTGAAGCAAAGCAAGAAGAATATAAAAATTAAAGAAGGTCCAAAATGATAAAGAAAGAAGCAGAAGATTGTGAGAAACTTGAACAAGAAGTTGTCTCATTGAGGAAGAGCTTAAGAAACTCTGCGCCAAAGACTCAAATACTATCTTGGTTGCATGGGTGAAACTTCATAAAGAAGATGCAATACCAACAAGCAGTGTTGAAGAAAGAGCTACAAACAATTGATGAGAAGGGACCAGATACCAAAAAGAAGGAATGATCACAAAAGAGTATTTTAATATCCATATCCTCCCACCTCGTAAATCAAAGAAGCTCCAATCATGAAGGAAACTATAGAAGAATATATCATGAATCCACATGGACTACATCACAAAGCAGCTCCACTCTACTCCAAGGTATCAAAATTTCTTCTTGGTCATTGTTATAATGGCAAAAATTTTGGACATAAGACAAATAATTACGTAATCCTCAATTAAAGGAACAAATATGCAAGAACATGAATGGTGTAAACATAAGATATGGAAATAATCGTGGATTTGCCTCAACACATAAGTTATAATTCATTTTACCCGCTGGATGGACAAGTCATTGTATGCTACAATGAAATTATCTTGGTCACAAAGAACTAGATTGTAGACATATGAATGAAGATGTGCCTATGCCAACCACGATGGAGAAGGAAAAGAGATTCCAAACAATGAAGATTGTCTAATAGCATCAATCATTGGAAAAATGTAAAGAAGATGAATGGTACATAGACAATGGATGTTCTTCACACATGACCTGGGATCAAAGACAAATTCATCATCTTGAAAGAGAAAGTAGGTAAATGTTGCATTTTGATATGACTCATCTGCCAAAATACTCTGAGAAGGTGTAGTAGAGCTTGGAAGAAAAAATGTAAAAGCAAAGAATTTTCATTGGTTGAAGACTTGAATCATACCCACTCAATGCCATCTATATACCCTTAAATGCTTGATTCCCCGAAAACGAAAATCAGAAAATAACTCCGAAGATTGGTTGCAACTCCGCAACAAGAAGAGAGAGAAGACGTAAGCCACACAAAAGGATTCTAAGGAAGAAAACGTTCCAAAGACCAAAAATAAGGATGAAGTATTATTGAGAGTCACATGTTCAGGGGGAGCAAACACAAAGAAGAAGGTTCTTTCCATTAAACTCGAGATTATACCCCTGCCATTGATGTCGGGATAGAAATTGGGATCATGATGATAGAGGGCGCATGAGTGTTTCCATCAATGACAAAGGGGAGATTGCCGGAAGATTGATTGTTGTCATTGATGTCCAACCCTAGTCATGGTTTTGACCTAAGATCGATAGTAAAGGTGTATTTTGGATTACGAAGGAAAATGAACGTGCATAAACACCCATGAATGGATAAGATCATGTTGTTTCCGTGGTATGTGGCACTACATGGATCCTCATGATGAGGAGAAATGAATTTTAAAGATGACAAAGTGAATTGAATTGAAAAGGAAGTACATGTAGGTCCCCAAAATAATTACAAAAGAAAATAATTACAAAAATAAGAAAGTGTCGTAACGGCCCTAATGTTAAAAGGAAGGACATAAATGGTATAAATAAATACTATTATACATTCATTTTATATATCTAATTTCGTGAGGGGTTGAAGAAAAAAAGAAGGCTTGATTTCAAGGAGGATGAAGTCTTTGCGATGTGGTTCTGGTATGTTATTTTCAGGTCATCTTACCATTTTTGCTATAAATTTTTCTAGAATGATTCAGATGTATTAAATCACCATGGTATTTAGAAGACATATCAAGGTACCTCTGTAAAAGTCTACAGCCTTGATTCGCTATAATTATGGAGATACACCTCATGGAATATAGGGTTTATGACCAGTCCAGAAACTAGTCAATAAAATCGTGGTTCTGGTAAAACAATCATAAATTTCATAAAGACCTAAATGTAGTGGGACCACTTCCATTGGAAATAGTAATGGATCAGCTCTTGTGTAGCGAAGTTTCAGAATCGATGTTAAAAATTGAGCAATGGAATGTCGTATTGCCATCGCTTGAAATCGTATTCGTGAATTGAATAAAGTCTGTACCATTCTATAACCCTTTGGGAGGATCTGCTGGAGTGAAAATTAGAGGAGTTTCAAAGAATACATTGAGTAATACTATCTACAGGATCATAGTACTCCAAGAATTGAATAATTGCATAAATTGAAGAAGTCCGAGCATTATCGTTCTATGTGATGATTGGTTGATGGTGATGATTTAATGTAAAGTTTTATTATCTCCTCCATATATCTCCTTGGGTGGGAAGGAAGGCAAGGATAGAGTTAAAATATTCCCTTTGATATTGAGGATTGTATCTTCCCTTTGAGGTTTATCCTCCCCCTTTACATTTTCCAGTTAGCCACCTTAAAGTCACTACTCTTGAACAAAACCATTGATTATTTCTCATATACTGTGCATGGTATATTGTGGTGTATTGCGTAACTCATACTCATTGTTCATTGCCTTTCTCATTGGATATAGTTGTTTGGTTTAAGTATAAGTTGAAATACGTTTTAAATTGTACTTGATAATCGATTCTCCGCCTTTATCACCGTATAATGATGCAGCAAAAAATTCATAAGAGACCATAAAGAAACATAAAGTTGGGAAACCCTTTGGGATATGGCCAAAATATATTTAGCCAAGTCATGGCGGGCGCCATGAGGGCTCTTCGGCCTACAAGAAATCACAACATGGGTACCAAATGGAAATATGGGTGTAAAATTAAGGCACCCATGAAGGGTAGGAACCACCCAACAAGTTATGACATGAAAAAATAAAGTGGCTAATGTCACAACCTAACAATATCACACCTAAGGCATGTGATGGAAAAACACACACCATAATTCAAGATGGTATCACAGAAACCCCTTATCTTTAGGGAACACATAAATTTCAAGTTCAAATGGGTTTCTACCAAATTTTAAGAAAAAGACCCCATAATCTTGTCAACATACATAAACTAGATTCCAAGGTCAAAAGACATTTAAATCTCAAAAGAAAATATTTTTGGATATGATAAAATAAAAATCACTCACACCACACACACCTATGTACAAGGAACTACACATATTGATTCTTTACACAAAGTATATCCCATTGTGAGGATCGGGACAAGGATATTTTTCATAATCGATGAAATCATGAGCCAATGTTGGCATAATATGGATTACCATGTCGGGGCCATTCCACATAGGAATGAATTTATGCATAATAAGATACTCTTCACGAGTAGTCTTTCAAGATATCATAGATCCTTGATGATTTCCATCAAGACATAAAAGAAGTACAAAATACAAATATTCGATTGAAGGGAGAGTAGAGAACTCGATGGCACGTTCTAAAAAATATACCCAAGGAAAGGAGTCAATATTGGGAGGTTCACCGGATTCCCCAACAAATGCACCCAAATTCCATCAAGACCTACCATGTTAACTTCGTTAGAGTGCGTTGATTCAAGATAAGAGTTTAGTTGCCGATGTTGAATCATAGGGACTATCATCGAGCGCTTTTAAAACGCGTCATGATGGACCAACACCCCTTTAGTTTAACCCAAACGTCGAAGAACATAAAACCTATGTGATGGATCCGAAAGCACTCTCTCAACAAAACAACAATCGCAAAAGTCTTAGAACAAAATGCTAACTCGCTGTTCCGGATCAAGAAAATAAGGATTGATGCATTATCTCTTCCGTGGATTATGAAGCCAAATCCAAGATGACCTAATCTGAAGTAAACTCATTATCTAGGATATCATGTGAACTCTGAGAGTCAACAACCCAGGTAGAGTAGTTTATCACACCCATATAAAGGTGGAGGGTTTCGATCTAGACGCCTAACACCGATGAGACTGGTGAGAGTACAATATAAACCTAGTGATCAACATACTCGTGGCATCAAACATCCTCGGTGACAAGGTACCACCAAAGGACCGAAGACCTCAGGGATCCACTGTAAACAAAGCTACGTTGGATAGAGAAATGTCAGGAAGAGATGGTGGGCAACGAAAAGTTCCCATCAATGAGTATTCCTCGAATTTCCCCACACAAACACTCATATATGTACTATGGGAATCACCAACAAAGGGTAGGTTAGAATTTACAATAATACAAGGTTGTCCGGAAAAACACAAGTTATCGTCAATGGTAACGATTTTCCATTAATGAGGGAAGCATAGACCCTAAAGATAGATAAGACACCTACAATCATATTGTAGAACCAAGTATTCCTAATTAGTATATACCTGCGAGGTGCATCGATTACCTCTACAACAACAAAGGAAATCTAACCACCCAACTCAATGGGAAATACAGTGATAATTTTGTAGGGCTGGAACATACGTCCATCGAAGGATTTCAATATGGTAGAAGACGTATCAAGCTTCAGAGAGCGAATGGATTTACAACATGACATAGACATGACACAAGTCGAGGTTCCATCATCCAAAGAAGGATGTTCTTCTCTCTGCACTCCTTTGCACTTTAATTTCAAAAGGGATTTGGTGGGAATTCATATGATAAGCCCGATCTAAATCAAAGGAAATCAAGATCAAATTTAAGGGATCAACCCCACCTATAACAGACAACAAATATTTTTGTTGCATAGGGAATCTTTGGAGAACTTCAAGGGTAGACACGACACATGATGCTTGGGTTAAGTCTTCCAAAATACTGTAGTTGTGGGTAGCTTGTGTGTTGACTTATGTGTCATACATCGAAGAACTCCCTTCAGGGGGAAAAGTGGTGTGTCAAAGGATGGATTATCAATATGAAGAGGGCCACCAAGATGAGAAGAGGAAGTAGACTCCTGTGTCGAAGGATTATTCTCTGGAGTGTCATAGTTTCATGATCAATTTTGAAGGGAAATTTTCTAATCACACATTAAAACTATAGCATTCAAGGATGCACCTCATACTAATGGATACCTTCTATGCCCCCTTGAGAAGGGGTAGGATCGGTTAAACCATTTGCCGAGGGTCAGTGGGAGACGAGTCAGCGCCAACGTGGTTTCCTCTAGGGTTACTTTTTGTTGGCGCAAAGAAACAAATGGACCCCATCCTTTCCCGAACACTACAATGAGTAGGATGGTCCCTTCCACAAAACCGCGGTGGGAACCGAAGCCCTCAAATTCTCTTTGTGCCCGCTTCCAGCTATTGGATCGACTCGCCCACACATTGGAGTTTTTCTTCTTGTTTCTCTTCTCTTATCATCTAGGTTTTTGAGGATTCCTTGGCTGCGTGGATTTCACCAAATTCACCTAGAAGGTTCCAGAGTAAATTTACAAGTTTGAGAAATAGCTGCAATAGTTGGATGATTTTGACTTAAATGTTTATGTGACACATTCGATTAGGAAGCTAGCCCATAGAGGCATGGTATACATAACTGACCATGCCATCAACATGAGGTATTGGGTTTGGTTTTCTTGGATTTGTTGAAAGTCGAGGATCATGTAGGATGATGTCATAAAGGGTGATCAACTAAGAATAAATCAAATCTAAATGTTGGATTACGATATCCACTCCTTAGTAGTCCCCTGGCTAGCCACATTCAGAAACAAGTGGTAGGTAGATTTTGCGGAACCAATCCATCAATATTTGGGTCCAAAATGTGGCCTTAATCATCCCGGCATCTCATCTCCACTCGCATGTGGATCGTAAAATTTGGTGGAAGTATCTTAAATTTTTGATGTCAAGAGATATTTTCCTATATCATACTAGATGGGTAATTGGTAATGCGCTAGAAACACCATCACCAAGTCATTAAAAATACTGAAGGAATCACCCCTTAATTCAATATACCAATTTAAAAGTTGGCCTTCACTGGACCTTTGTAAGTAAATAAAACTTATACTACCAGTCCATGAAGGAGTTGATGAACACAAAAATGATATGTCATTATATGTGTGGATGGGTCTTCTCCCAAATTTCCATCGAATTTTGACATGTACAATGGGAGCTTAGAGGGTATAATTGGTCATGAAGGGAGGGTATAATTGGTCATGAAGGGTCATGGGAAATTGGGTCATTTGTCAGATACGACAGATCAAACAAGTCCAATGCCAACAAGGAAACGCATGAGGAAACGAACAATGGAAGAGGAGGAAGTCTCTTTGAGACCCGCTTGAACTTTTTGGTCCCCCCATGTTTGTTCTTCTAGAAATATTGGAGGTTCCAAAAGGGTAATTTCCCCAAAGAATGGAAGCACTCCTAGGAGCATGGATGTTCCTAGGACTAGACACATTGCCCCTAAGGGATTTCCTGTGTACATCACCTAGAGGAAAAGTATTCCCAAAAGTATCCTTAGGGAAGAACCAACAAGGAATAAATGTATGGATGAAAGGATAGACACCCCATTGTGAAAATTTTCCCCTAAGGGTCGTTCCCCTAGGGTCGTGCTAACCCGCAAAACTAAATTTTCCACATTACTTCCCCCATCCTGACTAGGGATAGTCCTAAAACCACTAGGAATGTTCCATTTGAATGGAAAACCAACACTTGATAACAATTAACACTCATAGGGATGGTGGAGGTGGAATGAATTCCACTCCCCATGCTAAAACCAAGGTTCAAACCACCACTGGACAAAGATCTAGGTGTGGGAATCATAACGATGGATGTGCATAAACGTAGATCGATACGGAAAAATATGACACATCCATAATCCCTCAAATAGAGGGACTCGTAGAAATGGACATAGATGGTGTAGGTCCAATGGAACTCAAGGATGACAAGGTGGGCATCATCTAACATCCCTGATGCTAACTGAGCAAACTTATTCTTTTGAGGACACTTGCATGCAAATGATCCATCCATTATACCTTTGGGCATTTGATTTATGATTATGAGGCGTTATGATTGATGACATGTTATTTGGTTGTAATTGACATAGATAGGTGCTATTGACCTCGATTTTATTGAGTGTAAAGGGAATTTGAATCCGAGGGATGCATAGGTATCATCAACCCCTTGGACTCTGGATCGAGTCAAGGAGGGGGTTCATTAATTTTGATTTGCCGTGTATATGACATTTGTGCATCCTCATTAGATGATAGCGGATTAAGTATATATTTTATGATTAAGGATTTATTGACATGCACGAATATAGCCCACTGTATCTCTACATGTGGAGTAGAGGGTCATGCATGACAACCGGGAGACGCCAGAGAGTTGTGGACAACAACCCCACCACAACCTACTAGCACTTCCATCAAGTCGTGGCTCGAACTGTAAGTCAACGATTACCTAGTTCGAGAATACTCATGATGTCGTGAGGGCGGACTGAGATAGTTGTTCATGAATATTTCTAAGGGGCGCTTAATAAGGCAGGGGCATTATTCTTTTTTTTAGAGGCCCTTAGTCTCCCCACAAGATCACCTAGTGGAGTATTGACTCTTAGGCCTTATGTCTACTAAGTCATTCAAGAGGCTTAGGCACCCTTTGGAGCACGTAGTGCATCCAAAAGTGCACGTCGCGCAAGGGAAACAAAAAGAGATGAGTGGCACACTTGGATCACGTAGTGAATCCTAAACAACACATCGCACAAGGAAAACAGAAAAAGGAGAGTGGCACCCTTGGAGCACCTAGTGCCATTCCCGAAGGGTATGTCACCTTGTTAATTAATAAATGGATAAAACCAGATGGCCTTAGGGATCTAATAACGTGGATAAAGATTTTAAAACATTTCCCCTAATAAAATGCTGCCCAACCTAGGAAAATAAAGTTTAGGTCTATGATACTTTAGATAAAATAATTTTATCTATTTATATAAAAATAAAAATAAAATGTAAATAATTAATAATGATAATCATCATTAAATCATGTGATGAGAAGGGGTTAAGTAATTCATTTAATTTATAAAAATCTTTGGGGAATAAAATTTAAAAGGGAAAAGGGGAAATAATTGTTTACTTATGCTAATAAAAATTATTAATTAAAAAGGAAAAAAAGGGAAAAAAAGTTAATTTCTACACCCAATTTGAGTTTTAAACAAAAGGAAAGTAGGAAACGTGGTACACTAGGGAAACTAGGAAAAAAAGGGAAACATAAAAGGAAAAGGGAAACCCAAGGAAAAGAAGAAAGTCTAACTCTAGTAAGGTATCTAGCATTTAATAACTTTCTATATTAAACCCAACTAGTAAATTAGTAAGGGGAAAGTCATTAAAAATTGCAAGGGAATATGGAGACACCTAGGGGCGATTCTAGAGCCAGTGGCAGGAAATAGGAGTACTCAATTAATTAATGAAATTAATTGCTGGTGCAATGAAGGGGATGGGTGACACATGTAACGGGGAGATTTAGCTAATTAAATTGTTGAAAAATAAATTAAATAAATTTGGGAAAGTAAAGGACTTCAAAAATATATATAAAGGAGGGAGAAGGAGAAGGATGGATCTCTTATGTTATGTGTAACGTTACACATAATTTTAGACTCTCAATAATCTGGAAAGTTGGGATACTCCAGTTCTGAGGAGGTAGTTTGGCCTTATGAGGTGAGTTGGGAGCTAGCCGATTCTATGGTTAGTGTGCGTGACCCCTTGGTGCCCTAGGGGATTGGGGAAGCTTACCCTAGCATTGGTCGGAGGTGCATCAGTAAAGCCTCAAATGGAAAGCGGAGTCGCATCTGAGTGGGACAACAACTCTCGAGCTGGGCTTAATTTGGGATACAATACGCCTTATTTCCGCGATGGTAGATTATTAAGATAATTTATGCCTTTTAGTTCAGATATTTAATCAAAAGAAAATGATTGGATCTTAGCATTTAACCGACCGACCCCCATATCTTTAAGCTCACCGCTGATTGATTCCCCTTGGCTTTCAATCACCGCATGTCATGACCGGCCTCCATAATTTTGTATTGATCTTTGTGGATGAGTTTGCACTTTACTCTCACTTTGTCCCTAGCTCATCAGCCCTCGCCTAAGGAGTCGGCCAGGAGACGGATCGACGATCGTCACTTCAATGTTAATAGACCTATAAATCCTAATTCCCCGCCTTTCTGCATGCATGATGATGATCGATGATGTTTCAACCGCTTCACCAGTTACTGCCCTCGGTTGATTGAATTGGACTTGCTTCTTTAAGTGCATTGAGTACTCGTGGTTCCATTGTCAAACTCTAAAAATCCTTTAAGGCCTCTTTGGAAGGACTTTGTCTCTTCCCTTTGATTGATAACCCTCCTCGAAAGTTGAAGGCCCACCGTATTTTAAAATCTTGAATGCTAGCTTTACTGTCGGAAAAATTATTTCTCCTCAGACGGTATCTTGAATGCGCTTCATTGTTGGATATTCTTTGCATTTATTTACCTTTGAACTCTAACATTTGAAGACGATTAAGACTGCATTTTCACCACTAGTTAAGAATGCACTTTTGCCGTTGCCAGACCGCATTCGTCGCTTGATTAAGACTACTATTTGTCTTTTTTTCCTGGCGATTTTACATCACTTCTAAGGTCGTATTCTTCGCTTGATTTGGGTAAAGTTTCATTCCATCTAATTTATATTTCTAGTCAGAATTTGTTTAGATTGCCAGGTTCCCAACAAGCTACATGCTTTTCATTTTTGACAGCTAATGTTTAATTGATTAAAACGAATTATACTTATAGTCTTTAGAGGGCATTTTAACAAAGAATTAAACTCAAGAAATTAATTGTTGGACACAACCTACCACACTTAGAGAGGGGGTGAATGAGGTGGGGGCTCTTTTCCCAAAACTTCCCTCTTGCAATGTCCTTACCACTAACATTCAACATTTATTCATTACCTCCATAGTCTTCATTTATAACCGCCAAGTGAGTACATATCAACAACATATATCTAAATATATCATCAACAAGTCATCACCACAATGAACACAAGAACACAAGATGTATGTACAATTTTCTTTTATTATGGACTACAATCCTTGGGTTTATCAACAACAACCAAATATAGAAAGAACTCTACAAAGCACTACTCTATATGTAAGAGATCTAACTTGCATTCTCATCTCAACTCCAGATGAGGCAACAACTCAATAATAGATATCAATCAGTATCTATAAATAAGAGTATCAACCATTTACCAACCTCACAAACAACTTCTAATTAACTTGTACCATAAACAAGTGCATCCAACCATGTACCCAAGTATATACCAATCATGTGCCAACCACTCATCAACAATGACTCATCAATATGTACCAACATCATCAACTATGCACCTCATGTATGTGCCAACTCATCAACCTATTATCTCAACCATGACTAGTTTTGGATTAGTCAACAACCCTAACTTGAAATAATCATAACTTTGTACCTGTAATGAATAAATATATGAAACTGATACAAACTATTCTTCAGTTTTTTTTATGCAATTCCTCCAAGTGGCACTACTTGGAACCTCTCAGAAAAGGAGTTATAGAAAAAATGACATACCTTGCTGAATTCTGGCTTATTCTAGAGAGTGACCTTGTAGAGTGTGCCCCGCACCAAATATTTGATGAATAGATCTGAAACTATTACAGAGAATACTACAGACTGTAATCTAACCAACAAAATTGGTCTCTCTGAATTTGGATCTGTTATGAAGAAGTTATGACGTTTTTACCCAAAACACCTGATTTTGACTAGTTTCAGGACTAGCCACAAATCCTATTTTCCATGGAGTGTAACTCCCAAACTACAACGACCCACAAGCTGAATTTTTAACCACGGATACTTGGCTATGTTTTCTCTCTTTCATAGAAATTTCAAGATTTGAATCATTATAGAAAAAAAGTTATAGCGAAAATGGTGAGATGACCTGTAAATAACATACCTTAGAAAGCACCATCAAAATAATTTATCCTTCCTTGCATTTTGGCCTTCTTTTCTTCACTTTCCTCAGAATTTCGGCTTATATATCCTTGGTTACCTCATTCACCTATAGATCTTCAATATCCTCAAGTGTTCCACACCAAAAATGCTCAAGAAGCTCTCCATCAATACTCCAAAATATATTCCCACAAGAAGCTCTCCATTGATCCACAAA
>SNQJ01S0264572.1:1958-12031 GCA_010110895.2 Picea sitchensis
TGATAACTTAATCGCAAAGAGTCTTCTCATGAGGGCTTTCACCATAAGGGGACCACTTTGGAGTTCATCCATTTGTACTCCTTATCAAGACAATAATGAGTCATCTTGACATCAATCCAACTATGCATAATATATCAATGAAACCACATCGATCCATCTTCATCTATGAATCTAACTATGCATTATATATCAATGAAATCACATCAATCCATATTCATATATGCATCATGTATCAATGACAACGCATTGATCTGTCTTCATCTATGATTCTACTTGACATCAATCCATTCTCATCAAGAAAAATACATATTACATCAATATTCTATGACAAGGTATTGTTCCTTTGACATCAATCAATCAACCCTTTGGCATCAATCAATCCCTTGACATCAATGACAACATGATCCAACAATATCAACATACATACTTAGATTAACTACACCCTAAACAATTATTCCTTGAATAAGGCTTGACTAGGCATAGGCCTACACCCTAAAAACTTAACTAATAAAGGTTATAATCATTAACTAAGAAAGGTTATACTCAAGGAACCCCACTAAGAACCCAAGGTTATAATCATTAAGAAACAACTTTGAAGAATTATTTTCTCTGTTGCAACGAATCGTTGCCACTAAGAGGCACTCCTTTAGGAGTCGCGGGGCTCATTCACAAAAGGTTTGTTGACACTGAGAGGCACTCCTTCAGGAGTCGCGAGGCTCATTCACAAAAGCTTCATATGGGACGAATTATTTTAATTCAAAAAAAAAGATTTTAACAAGGCTAAGTTATGGATTAAAAGGAGAAATCGGTAAATTTAAAAAGGTTTGTAGATTTAAAATCATGAGAAAAAAATGAAATATGAATTTGGTGTGAGTTAATGATTCTTTCGTATAATGCATTACTTATAACTGAAATTTATAAAAATAATTTTTAAATTAAAATATTAATTATAGATAGATGTATGTTTTATTAGAAAAGGCATAAAAATGAACTTGTTCAAAATTCTTCACAAATGTTTTAGGTATTGGCCAAACATGGTTTCCCTTGGTTCTCAAGGCAAGGATTAATAAAGACGATTTATTTATCACTTTATTCCATGGAAATTGATTTTTTTAATATTATCCTAAATCAAAGAAATCTTTACCACTCCAAGAAACTATCATTACTTTTATATTATACAATAGTTAATCAAGATAAAAATTTAATACACTATTATTATAAAAATGATAATTTTAATTAAAAAAATTAATATAAAACACATTATAAAATTAACTATCGGAAATTAAAAATGATAACTAAGACAGGAAATAAAAGCAAACGATTAAACGAAGTAACATATTTACAAGGGACATGTCGTTAAAATTTTGATTAGTAAAACTATACAAACATCCAAATTTATATAAAATACGGAAAAAAATATTTCAAATAAATTTAGTTTATTATAAAAAAATATCAATATTAAATATAATTACATAAACATAAAACTTAATTTTAAAATTAAATTCTATAATGATCATTTTGAATATACTATTATATCTCATGAGTTGCATAATGAAACTGAGAGTTGGACAATCCCCAAACCACCATGGAAAGAAAGAATCTATCACCTTTGTGACACCTAGAGGGTTAAAGATGAAAAACACTTTCTCCTAGAGTGCCATGAGGACACCCAAATTAGATCTCAATTTCAAAATATTTGTCACAATATTGACCTTCCTAACCTTCTAGGTCATCAAAACTTTAGTGAACTTGAAATGCTTCTCTTAATGCTTTTGAAGCATCAAACTAACATTTTACAGAAATCCAAGTAATCTCTTACTTTTCTTACAGTCCGATAGACCAATTTTGGTCTCAATGAACGTTAACCACCACCACCACCACCATCATCAATTAGATTTTAAATTTCAAAACGAATGTGCAAATTCGCAAATTTCATATCAACCTCTAACTTATTCAAAATATGGTTTCCAAATTTAGAAAGAAATATTGATACATATAATGATCTATAACATATTGATACATTGTTCATTAAATTAGTTTTTATCACAATTTTCTTTTTTAAATGCCTACAATTTATTGAACAATAAAAGGTGATATTTCGATCCATATTTGTTTTCTTTAACCTTGAGAATTTGGTTACTCATTAAAGTGATTTGGGCTAGGTCCATGGATGCCACTATAACCCACGAGTATATCCTAACTTAGCAAGAGTAGAGGCATCCCACCTGGGGAGAATAATAATCATGTTACCCAATGACTCAATCACCCAAGCTAAACCCATGCAACATACCTTTGTTTAATCCATATTCACTAACTACAATCATAGGTAATCATGGTCTCACAAATTTAGGGTTAGGTGAAGGGTACAAAGTAGTGACCCCATATGAAAGTGGACACATTATTTATTATTGTTCAATTCTCCTCACTCGGATTCAATTCCTCGGTAAAATATTTAGCTTATTTTGATGAAATTTAGAAAAGTAGGCGTCTTTTTACACATCTCAGCCCATGCTAAATCATAAATTTTATGTTAAAAACTAGCTTACACAATGTTGACACTAACCCAAAATTATAATTACAATTAACCAAATTTAAGCTTAAACCTCACACAATTTAATGATGGAGGGCATCTCTCCTTTTGAGTGTTGACATTTGATTTTTTGGTTACATTTTAGTAAATCTAAAACAATAGATTTCAATGTAGTTTTTATACAACAATTTGGTGTTTGGCTTGGTCGTGACCTTAAAATTAGATTATTATTATTATTATTATATTACACATTGAGTATGGAATTACACATCTCTCTTGCACCAATATAAAATATATTTTTAATGATCTTATCAATTGAACATCATAATTACTATTGGAGTAGTGTTAATCATTCATTTGAGGTTCAAATTATAATTCGTAAAGAATCTTTCTATACTTAGATATTACAAAAGTTATTCAACAAGAGTGATGTATAGTAAAATTGGATTCCTCCCAATAATAATTACAAAACATATACAAATAACAAACTAATTATCAAATATTGGAACTATAACCTCAGGATATTTGACCTGAGGAACTATGACCTTGGGAACTTTGACCTCAAGAAATATGCCCACAAGAAATTTGATCTTAGGAACTTTTACCTCAGGAACTATGACCTCAAGAGATTTTACCTTAGGGACTATGACCTCGAGAAATTTAACCTCAAGAAGTTTGCTCTAAAGAATTACGACCTCAAAACATTTGACCTGTGGAATTATGACCATAGGATCATTGACCTTAAGAACTATGACCTCAGAATCTTTGACCTTAGGAACTATGACCTTAGGAACTTTAACCTCAATAACTATGACCTTAAGAATTATGACCTCATGAACTTTGACCTTAGGAACTATGACCTCGAGAAATATGACTCAGGAACTATGAATTGAGGAACTTTGACTTGAGGAAATATGACCTGAGGAACTTTGACCTCAAGAAATTTGATCTTAGGAACTATGACCTCATGAAATTTGATCTCAAGAACTATGGCCTCGGGATCTATGACCTTAGGAACTTTGACCTTTGAAACTATGACCTAAGGAGCTATGTGATGTACAATAACAATACTTAGAAAATTATTTAGAATAGGAAACAACAATACTAGCACCAAACTAAGAGAAAAATGACCATTGTTTTATTTAGAATAGGAGGCAAGCTTATATATATGCATATTATTACATGATGGCTTGAATGGGTCAAGCAACAACTAGCTTCTAACAACTAGTTAGTTATATCTGATCAACTACTTCCTTGGGACTTGTACCCATCTATTCTTGTCCTCCAATAAGTTGAGATAGTGAGTCTTCTAATAATACAACTAGCTGAGAGAGTGCATCGTCCTTGGGATTCACATGGATGTCTGTTGGGTTTCCCAATTCCTCACTATTTAATCCCAAAAGTGTCCCCACTTCTATTCGTAAATGAGGAAAAAGATTGTTCATGGCAGCTTCTGAAAACCATTTAGCCTAAGCAGGAGTTTGGACTGTGTGCCCAACAAGGTAAGAGGTATGTTGTTGATTATGGGTGTTGGTATGGCAAGTGTCAAGTAAGGTTTCTTGTAGCAAGGGAGACTAGAAATCATGGATTAACTCAAAAGGATGAGATAACATGACATTGTCTTCTAGCAATGGTGGTTCATAGTGTTTTAGACTATTCACATTCACCACATCATGAATTCCTAGATGGGGTGGGAATTCAAGGCGATAATCATTGTCTCCAATCTGTTAGAGAACAATATAAGGGAAGTAGCGGAGAGGATTAAATTGTGATGACGTTGGGATTTAAAACGTTGGCATTCCATGTAAACACATACTTTATCACCAGGAGTAAAAACCATAGGGGAGCAATGAGAATAATGGCTTACTTTGTATCATTGTTGGACTGTCTTTAGTGCTTCAGAGACTTGGGCATGTTTGTGTGCTAGATTCTGCAAAAATGAAAGGGCGGGTGTTTTTTCTTTCTTTTGGTGTGGAGTGCCAAAATCTTGCAAGGTGAGAGGAATTTCATAAAGGGCTAAAGGTTGATATCCAAAGTAGGCCTCAAAAGGAGAGATCCTAGTGGAAAGATGTACAACACAATTATAACTATGTTGAATGACATGGAGGGTTGTATCCCACTATTTTGTTTTGGAAAATTGAATGCGAAGAGCATGGACAAGGCTACGATTAACTACCTTGGTTTGGCCATCTTTTGGGGGATGGAAGTCAGTAAAATATTTTATTTGATAACCCAGTAAATCCCACAATTTTTTTCAGAAGGTGTTGAAAAAGCGAGCATCGTGATTATAGATGATGTTAGTAGGAAGGCCAAAGTGTGGCCAAACATTATGAAAGAACAAGTCTACGGTTTGGGTAGCAGTAGGGATAAAAAGAGTCATTTTGGAGAAATGAAAAACAATAATCCATATAACATCATGTTTGCATAAGTTCATAGGTAAACCACTAAGGAAATCCATGAAAATAAAGTCCTAAGGGTGGAAAGGAAGAGGAAGGGGTTGATACAAACCAAATTTTTGATTGGTAGGCTTATGATGACTACACAAAGCACAAGAACAAATGAAATGCTCCACTTGATGAGTCATAGAAGGCCAAAATAAATATCATTGCAAGTGATTAACTATTCTTGGAGAACCAAAATGGCCACCTTAGGAGGAAGCATGAACCTCTTTAATCAAAGTAAGACGATCTTTAGAAGTTGGGACACATAACTGGTTGAGTTTATATATCCACCCATGTTTGATTGTATAATCCAGAAATGGTGTTTGATTGACCTCAGTGGTATGTTGCACATCATCCCATATCTCTGCAAAGAAGGGATTAGAAGCATAGAGAGGATTCCAAACCTCATAGGCAACACAACACATAGCCAGGAGTTGAAGTACCTGCATAGGGGGTCAGCTCAAGAAATCAACCATCGGATTAGACGTGCCTTTCTTTTATTTAATCATCAAATGAATCTGTTGAACGTAAGCAACCCACTTTAAATGACATTGCTCATGTATCTTAGTCTGAGAATTAATGAAAAACAATGGATGATGATCTGTGTGGAGGATTGTTTATTTCCCTAGGATGTAATGACACCATTGTTTCAATGCTTGTACCAGACTGTATAATTCTTTGTCATAAATTTGATAATTGTGTTTGGGATCGGACAATGTCTCTGAATGGTATGCAATAGGGTGTCCTCCCTATTTAAGAACCACACCAATATCATATTGAGATGTGTTTGTCTCAATATCAAAGGGAAACTAAATATCAAGTAAACAAAGTACATGAGCATAACAAAGGGCATTTTTGAGAGCATGAAATTTTTTTTGTTCCAAGGGAGATTACACAAACTAATTCTATTTGGAAATTTGATGAAGAGGGCGTGCTAACTGAGAGAAGTTAGCAATGAACTATCGATAAAAATTTATTCCACCCATGGAGATTTTGAGTTCTAGAGATTAATGAAGCTCTAGCCATTGTGCAAGAGCTTGGACTTTAGTGGGATATGATCTAACACCCTCAATAGAGACAACAAAACCCAAATATTGAATTGAAGGTTTCCCAAAAGAAGATTTATGACATTTCACCTACAGTTTATGAGTGCACAATAAGTATAGCACAGTGCATACATGGAGTGAATGATTCTCCCGGTTCTTGATAAATACCAAGATACCATCCAAATAGATCACCAAAATTTTTCCCAAATGTGCTCTGAAAATATTACTAATTAGCCTAATGAAAGTAGCAGGGGCATTAGTAAGACCGAAGGACATCACCATCCATTCATAAATCCCAAATTTGGTTTTGAAAGTTGCCTTCAATGTGCATGTTGCATTCATGTGAACCTGATGATATCATGTTGTAAGATCCATTTTGGTAAAGAAGCGGGCACCCTTCAAATGATCCAGTAAATCGCCAATGTGTGGTAGAGGGTAGTGATTCTTGACTATGGCCTTATTAAGAGCCCGATATTTTGTGACTAAATTCCATTCCTCAAACTCCTTCTTGGGAAATATTAAGGAAGGAGAGGCACAAGGTGAAGAACTCGGTTGGATGTGACCAATATTAAGAAGTTGTTGGAACTGGAATTCCACTTCCTTAGCCTCACAAGGAGCAAAGTGATAAGAAGGGGCATTGGGTAAAGTGGCTCTAGGAGTAATATCAATGGAATGTTCAATGGAAAAAATGGGGGGTACTCCAGTGGGAGAAACAAAGACATATTGAAAGGATGTGAGTAAAGTGTCCATATATGAAGGAGGGGCACGAGAGGGGTTTTCTGGTTTAAGAGGGTGCACCAAACAAAGGGAAATGGACTTGTTGAGGTTGATTTGATGAACAACAGGTTGGATGGAAATTAAGGTAGGAGCTTTCAGAGAGGATGAGGTGAGAACATATGTATGACCATCTTTCTAAAGATGATAATGATGATTGTAAGCATGGTATACAATGTGATGGAGTTCCTTATAGGGAATACCTAGAATCACATATATGCAATCCAAAGGAGACACATTGTAAATAATAATATCACAGAAAGGTTCAATGGAAAAAGTAAGGGCACAACGTTGGGTCACCATCACACGGGGACCATCCTTCTGAACCCAACCCAAATGGTAGGGTTCCATATGAGGGGTAGTAGGAAGTGCCAACTCCTACACCAAATCCTGAGAAACTAAATTCTTTTAGCTACCATTGTCAAGGATGAGCGTGGATAGGGATTGCTTGATTTAGCAATTGTGAGTAAATAAAGGCATTGGTGAAGAATTCTGGGAATCAATGGCCATGAACAAGAGAGAGGGGTCTACTTTCATAGTATTCTTCAAAGTGATCAGATCATGGGGAGACGTTGTGCTCGAGGAGGAATTGGGAGCATGAGAGAATAATTTTTTGACAGTATTTTGATTACGTAGAACATGACATTCAACTGAGGAGTGAAACATAGATTTGTGATACGAACACCATTTTGCAGGTTTGGGTGAGGTGGGAGAGGTAGGAGAAGAAGGAGTTAAGGAAGGGCCAACTTTGGATAGAGGATATCGAAGGAAAGGAGAGAGATTTTGTTCCATGACCAAGGCCTGAAGAAAGGCCTTATATACGGAAGAACTTTCAAATAAATCAACCTCTCTACATATAAATAATAAAATTCCAGAGTTAAATTTAACAATGAGTACCTCTTTTGAATCTTAAATTTGTAGTTGAATGTGAAGCTCAGTAAACACCTCAACGTAGATTTGGATTGACTGGACCAAGAGTTGGCGGAGTTGCAACCAGCGATCTAGGAGATTCTGACGATACCTCGTGGGATAGAATCAATGTCGCAATGCTTGAAAAAAGGCATCCCAAGAACCAATAGGTGGAGGGGTGTCCACATAAGGATCATCGAATTCCACCACCCAAGAGGAGGTATATATTTGGGCATCCCACGAAGCTCAAGCAATCCCTTCCAATTTCAAACTGGCAATCTATAGCTTCTCTTCTTATGTCATTCATGGGAAGGTCTTGAAATAAGTGGATAGACTGTGTATTTAGGAATTAATGGCCTCACCATTCACATGCCTTGAAAACTTAGGTAGCTGGTGTTATCTCTCAAAATGAGTCATTCATTTTGTTCCTTTTTGTAGGTGATAGTATGATCATAAATTAGGGTCCTGTATAATTTTTAAAATTTAGAAGTGTCAAAATATAGGATCTAAGATGTTATCATAGAAATAAATCGATCAAAAGGTCTTTTCAAAAAATCGATAAAAAATCTTTTCACCAGCTAACATTTGTTTCAAAGTTGAAGTTAGTTGGTGAAAGTCTCAGGTTTCAACAGCTAAAGGGTACTCTCAGTAGAAAGTGATCCATTGAAAGTGTTAACACGAGTTTTCCTCCAACAACTCCAAAAACCCAAAAAGGATACATCGGACACACGTCATGCAATCATCATGGATAGTTAATGGACTCAAATGTGTGATGACACCTTTTCCTCACGTTTAGCAGGACATCATGATAGATTGTTCTCACGAATTTCATGGGGCAAACACAGAAGGGTTTAAAGACATGAAGCATCCTTAATCATCATTGCAACCAGAGGGTAAAAGTACCAGTTGGCTGACGACATCAAATCAAATCACCATTTCCCATTTTAAACTCACGGAATTCAAAAAATTCCATTATGGGGTTTCATATTTCATCAATAACATAGGTTGTTTTCACCAGCACTAACCTTTCCTTTTTAAGAAGTTTGTTGTTTTAACTGTGTGAAAATTAGCTGGTGATTAAGTTACATATGACAAGGAAGCAAGGAGAACGACTTCTAAGAAAAGAATTAGACAATTATCCTTCTTGCAGTCTTATCCAGAGGTGCAGAAGAATTTCTCAGATGTAGGTTGTATGACATATGTGGAAAGGTTGTGGAAAGGTTGAAGGAAGGATACAACGGGCTCACTGGAACTAATAGTTGATGAAGCTTTCATCGCTTCAGCAACTGGTTTACCTAGATCATGCATAAATTGGTTTAAAACAACAGTGACCAAGAATTTGGATTTTAGATCATACCTCAAGACAAAATTCCAAACTATAACCTGGAAGAAAAGTATCCCTGTGTCTTACCTTCAATATGAATGGTAGGATTTGTTCAAAGGCATTCAGTTATACTTAACCTAAGAGGGCAGGCATGACAAGTTAATGTTATATCATTTTAGACTCTTAGATCATTTCATAGGGAAGGTCCTTCTAAATTTGTCTTTCTTTCTACATAAAAGCCTAACCAAGGTGTGTAATAAGATTAGAGTCGATTCAGTATCAAAAATACCCTTTGTCATTATGGCCTAATCAAAATGATCATTTTAGAAGAATTGAGATAGAGAGAAAGAACTTGGCAGCATTTTCTTTTCTGGGAGGGTTTTGAGACCCAAACTCAACCTATAAATGAAAAGAAGAAAGCAGGCAAGAAACAATAAACTCCTTAGAGTATCTCAAGGAGAAGAAGAGCTATCCCAAAGCTACCAGAAGACAAAAATTCAAGCATAAAGCCCAAGAAAGATAAAAAGAAGTTAGATTTTGAAACAAACTCAGAGAAATCCACAGTTAAGAAGACAAATGCTCTAAATCTACCATACACAGATTCAGACACAGAACCAGAAAAAGGAAGATGAAAGTCCAGCCATCCAAAGTCCAGAACACTCCATGGAACCTGCATAGGAATTTGAAGTCTTTACTTCCAAAGATGAAGGTGAAACCTCAAGAAATAAGAAATCAAAGAAAAAACAGAAGATTAAGGAATTGAAAGAGGTAATAGCACAACAAGAGGTTCTAGAAAGGGTGATAAAAGCAAGATACAAATATTTGTCAGAAAAGTTTGCAAAGACCAATGTAGCATTTGAGAAGTTGGCACGTGAAAGTGTAAAAGAGAAGAAGAAAAAGAAAAAGATCACAAAGGATTATAATATTTTATGGTGGTTGGCTAAGCGCTTGAAGAGGAAAATCAAAAAATTAAAGGGAAAAATTACCACACATCCAGATTTATAGGTGTTGGCACAGGTTGTTGTTAATTTGTAGGGAGATCAATCAAA
>SNQJ01S0264573.1:0-12268 GCA_010110895.2 Picea sitchensis
AATCTCTTGCATTTATTATTGCTATGCTATTATATTGCTTAATCTTGAAACCCTAGGTAGCAAGCACACAAGTAGGTCCTTGCTATATGTCCCCATGATTGAGAAACTTGTTTTAGCCATTGATTAAGGAAGATATAGCCTAGATCTAAAACCGTAAAAGACTGAACTTAAAAATTCTTACCAGGCTTTAGGGTCCTTGTTCTATTTCGGGTTCTCCTTTAGCTTGCTCGAATCATTATGCCCATTATTTGAAACGCAAACCTTCACGAACACCCTTACTCCAATTTGTCGTAATCAGTACTGTTAGCGTCGGAAGTCACTCCTGGATTGCTTGCAGGGGAAGAGCCCGACACCCATCAGTTTAGTGTCACGATTTGTTTGAATATGGGTGATCAAATAGAGGGAAACCCAAAACAATAGCGTTCCAACTCCGAAACCAGGCCAGGTATACACTAGCAAGTGAGGTCTTGCTTAAACTTCAGACAGTTAGCTGTAGTAAGGGGTGAACAGGCGGAAGAATTATATAAGAGGAACGCAAAAGTTTGTTATAAACAACAGGTTTCTAACAGGCTGAGGGGGAAGACGTCCAAATGCAATATCATATTACACATAAACGTAAAGAAAACCAGAGAATACAACTATGAAACAATAAATCATTCACCATAACATAACTGCAAAACTCGCATGACTCAGTCAATCACGAACTCTCTAGCACGAGATGAAATAAGATGGAAAAAGAAGAATTGTCTGTCATAAAACAAGAAATCTCACATACAGATGCATAAGCTGAAAGCTAGAATAGCAGTGAAAACATTACAATCAGGAGCTCTGCTCAACCATCCCCCCTTCAAAAATACAACAACTGAGCTTATATACTTAGTAAAAAATGCCTAATGGAGGCGTGCCCAGTGACTCACAGCTTGATGTCCCCTCACTTCAGTCAAACTCGTACTGATATCTTCTTTTACGGGCCACCTTAACTAAGCATGGCTCTTGCAGGAAAAGGTAGTTGAGCCATTAAGAGCTGAGCTAGCGTGCGCAGACTTCTCTGTCGAGCTGAAGACTTCGGCATGGCGTCTTTGAAGAACTGGGTACACAGGCCCCCCTCGAGTGAACCGCTTGCCAGAATTTCCATACCTTATATTTAATGTATGAGGATAGGTTTCACCCACCCCTGCCTACCATCACTTACTCCAGGCGAGGAACAGTAAGGAGATTAGATCCAATGGCGTCTGGAGGTCGCGTTGGTACCTTCTGCAACTAAGCTCGACGCCTCGGGCCTTCTTTATGCAACCCCTTCCCTACCTCAAGTTACCACGGGCCGTGACCATATGCCCTCGGCACCTCGCGTCTCGCGGCTGGGAGAAGCTAAACTTCGATCTTCGATGTTACGAGAGGCGAGGAGGCGAGGTGCCCCAATCGCGCACCACGTGTCCTTCTTTAATGAACGGGTGAGATTTTCTCGGCACTATTGTGGGCCCGAGTCCTCGCGACTTCGCGACCTCGCCGATGGAAGGAACCAATTCTTATGTTTCAAAGCTGCGAGGGGCGAGGAAGCGAGGTGCCTAATCGCGCGCCACGTGTCTGCTTTGGATGGACGGCTGAGATTCCACCCGATACTACTATGGGCCCGAGTCCTCGCGACCTCGCTGATGGAGGGAGCTAAACTTTGAATTTCAATGTCACGAGGGGTGAGGAGGCGAGGAGCCCCAATCGCGTACCACGTGTCCTTATTTAGATGGACGGCCTTGATTATCTCGACGCTATTGTGGGCCCAAGCCCGAGATTCTCGGGACCTCGTGTCTCGTGACTTTTAACACCAAAAACTTGGGCGTTCAACCTGTGAACTCCCAAGATCGCGAGATCACTGATTTCTACCACAAGATCCCTTCGCCTCTTCGCCAACCTGCGGTGCTTTAACTGTTCAAGATTCCTTTGACTCTGCGCATGCCTGTAGCAGCGGTTTTCCAATTACTGCAATCACACACCAACCCGTTGACCTGCTTCGCAAACTATACCTTGGAAGCTGCCGACAACATTTTGCCCGCTCGCTTGACCTGCTAAAATAAAACGGGGATTCTTCCATGCCGCGCTTAAGCATTTCGTGCAACCTGCAGACCAGAAAGCTCTCGAGACCATGACAAGAAAAATTGTTAACATTTGGTTCCATGGGGGATAGAGTCGTCCTTGCGATGCTCTAAGAACTCCTTTTGCAGTTCCAGTGCCTTTCTGTTGGGCTAAGGAGTCATGATTAGTCCGCAAAAATAAAAAACAAAAACGAACTAAGATACAAAAGGAGAGTATTTACAAACAAAGAGCCACTGAAGTCTCAGACAAAATATTTTTTAAGAAAATGCCCATTTACTGGGCTGTTGAAAACTTCTTCGCCCTCTAAATCTCATAGCCGATATGTGTTATTTGAGAAGGCTTCAGAGATCCTGAAAGGCCCGATCCATAGGGCCTCAAATTTTCCGTGCTTGCCCTTGTCTTGCTTAGGAGCGTCCCACTTCAGCACCAGGTCGCCCATCTGGAATTCCTCCTTCTTGGCTTTCTTATCGAAAACTTGCTTGATCCTCTACTTTTGATTCTGAATTTTGTCCACTACGTGCTCTCTGGCCTGCTGGACTTCCACCAGTTGATGAATTCTTCTGATCATGTCATTGGGCTCTTCTTGGTAGTCCTGGAAGAATTTCGCTACGGGAATGGCCAACTGAGAAGGAAAGACAGCTTCCGCTCCGTAAACCAACTGGAAAGGAGATGTGCTTGTCGATCTCTTTGTAGTCACCCGATCAGCCCATAGAGCAAATTTCAGCTTCGAGTTCCAAGCCCTTTTGTTGTCTTCCAACAGTCTTTTGATGATCCTTATCAGACTTTTGTTGGAGGACTCTACTAAACCATTACCCTGTGGGTAATATGGGGTGGAGTGAATCAGTTTGATCCTGAACTGCTCACAAAACTTGGCTAATGGCTCAGACCCGAAAGCAGCTGCGTTATCGGTGACGATCTTATTCGGGCAACCAAACCTTGTGATGAGGTCCTCCAGGAACCCAATGATTACATTGTGGGAAGCGCTCCTGGTAGGGATGGCTTCTATCAACTTAGTAAAGAAATCTGTGGCCGTCAGGATCTATCTGTGTTGTCCACTGGAAGCGGGGTGGATTTCTCCAATAAAAGCAAGGCCCCATTGCTGGAAAGGCCCTGAAACCGCTATAGGATGCAAAGGTAGGGACTTGAGCTGCTGCTTTCCTGAAAATCTTTGGCTTGCGACACAGGCTCGAACTCTTTTATTGACATCGGCGAACAAGGTAGGCCAGAAGTATCCAGCTCTGAGAATTTTGTGGGCCGTAGTCTTCCAGGAATGGTGCCCTCCGCATAGGCCGCTATGAAATTCAACCATGATGTTGTCGGCCTCTTGTGGATCCATGCATTTTAAGAGTACCCCCAGGGGGTCTTTCCAGTATAAAATTTGATCAATAAGGCAGAACCTGACTGCCTTGACCTTAAGAGCTCTCGCTTTGTTTCTTTGCAGGCCATCTGGGGCCAGTAATTCCTGCAGAAAATATATGACGTCCTTATACCAAGGACATTGAGCCAATGGGGGCTCTCTTTGAGGATATGTCTCAGGCAGTTGACCTTGCTGAATTCTTGAGCATTCGTTCATGAAAGTTATCCCTAAAGCTTGGCAATTGGCTTCAGCCAACAACTTGGCTAAGCCTTGACCTTTGATCAATTTGGTAGGCCTTAATTCTAGGTCAAACTCCAGGATCTTGGCTATCCATTTACTCATTTTCCCATCAAGGTCAGGATGTATAAGGATGTCCTTCACAGAGGCTGAAGGAACGTATGCAATCACCTTTGAATGCAGGACATAGACCCTGAAAGATTTGAGAGCTTTCACTAAGGCATAGGCCTGTTTCTCCATGATTTCATATCTGACCTCTGCATCTCTCAAAGCCTTGCTGAAGAAGGCAATGGGCTGCTCTCGCCCCTCTTCATTTTTCTGCAACAAGACTGCCGCTACTGTATCGAAAGAAGCGAAGGAGAAAATCAAGAAATCTTTCGAATAATCAGGGTTGATCAACACTGGTGCTTCAGTCAATGCCTTCTTAATCTGGACAAAAGATTCCCTGGGTTCAGCGGTCCATTTTACTTCATTTCCCTTCTTGAGCATGGTTGTGATGTGTTTCACCAACTTAGCAAAATTTGAGATGAATCTCCTCAGAAAATTAATCCTCCCCAAAAAGGCTTGAACTTCCTTCTTCGACCTGGGAAGCGACAAGGTCTGAATTGCCTCCACCCTGCTAGGGTCAATCCTCACTCCTTCTGCTGATACTATATGGCCTAGTAGCTTCCCCTCCTTCATAGCAAAAAAAGATTTCTTGGGGTTTAGGGAAAGGCCAAATCTTCGACATTTTGAGAAAACTTTCCTCAGGTGACTGCAGTGCTCTTTGTCGGACCTCGAGAAGACTGTGATGTCATCCAGATAGATCACCACAAATCGATCTTTTTCTCCAATGAAGGCTATGTCCATGGCTCGCTGAAATGTTGCTCCTGCATTCATCAACCCAAATGGCATTTTGGCATACATGAATGTGCCCCAAGGGGTGGTGAAGGCTGTTTTTTCTCTGTCCTCAGGTAGGACTGATATCTGATTGTAACCAGAGAAACCRTCAATCATRGATATTCTAGATGCRYCRGTGACCYTCTGCAATATGTGTTCCATGTKGGGCAGGGGATAATTGTCTTTTCTYGAGCTYCTGTTCAAGTTYCTRAAATCAACASAGAGTCTGATTTCCCCACTTTTCTTTCTTACTGGAACCARATTAGCCACYCACTCRGARTACCTCAAYGGGACAATGATYCGRKCATCTARMAATTYCTTCACTTCTTTCTCCATGACAGGTAGCAACATGGGATTTATCTGTCTSAGCTTCTGCCTGAATGGTTTAGCCTCTTCCTTTAGTGGGATTTTGTGCTCGATGACAGATGTGTCGTACGTCTTGAGGTCTTCATATGTCCATGCAAACACATCGGCGAACTCTCTGAGCAACTCCGTGTACTCGGCCCTCTGCTCATTGGTCAGATTACTTGATAATTTGACCAACTTGGGCTCCTCCAGTGTGCCAATGTTGCATCTGGTTGTCTCGGCATCTTCGTTTGAGACCTTACCCTTGACTGGCACATCATTCCCATCGAACAATCTTTCTAAAGGGACAAGGCCTCTCGGGATGTGATTGCTGGGCAGCTGAATGATTTGATGATTAGCAATTTTATTTAAAAACTCCTCAGAATGAGGGTCACCTTCCCGTTCAGGGTCTTGGTCAATATGCAACGCAGAAAACTCATCCAGTGATTGGAGAAACCTTTCAAGTTCAGAATCATCGTCAAACACCTTCCAATGCTTAACATTATCAGGTACGGAGGGCCTGTATTTTACTTCTATATCCTACCTCAGTTTAGAGGGCAAGGGTACTATAAAATTAATTGCTGAGACAGCCAGGGAATCTGCCACTGTGTTCTTCTCTCTTGGGATGAAAGAAATGTTAAAAGCTGAGAAGAAACTGTCAGTAAGATCCCATACCTCATTTCTGTAGCTTCTAAGTCGGGGATGCTTAGCCTGATAGGCGTTTCTGACCTGCTGGACCACCAACTCGGCATCTCCGAACACTGTTACCTCTTGAATTCCCATTTCCCTTGCGGCCCTTAATCCCAGAACAAGCGCTTCATACTTTGCCACATTGTTGGTGACTTCGAATTCCAGCTTGTATGACAGGGATACGACTTCTTGACATGGTGATATGAACACCACTTCAGCGCCATCTCCTTCGCTAGAAGAAGCTCCATCAAAAAACATCTTCCACACAGAGGAGCTTTGGGGGGAGATCGGATGATCAGGGCTGGGATGTTTTCTGATGTTTAAAAAGCTTTCAGGGGCATCGATAAGTTGCAACAAACTAGACCCTAAGTCGGTGTCAAGTGCAAAGATGGGGTGATTGGTAGGGTCTGCTTCATCACTGACAATATAAGCCAGCTGGGCTTCTCTGTACAACCTCCTGTGCTCCCATCCAAAGACCGGAATGGTGGCATATGTGAGATCCATCTGTAGTGTTCCTCCCAGCTTTTTGATCCATGATCTAGACAACAACATACCGAATTTTGGGGGAACGTCGGCTACCACAATATCCATGACCACACTTTTCATGGGCATCTGAAACAGGGAAACTGCCAGGTCTTTGATGACTCCTAGGAACTGCACTCTCCTTGAATCAAAGGAATATAAATCATGATAAGTCCTTATCACCTCCAGTCCCAATTCTTCCATAACTATTTTTGGCATGAGGTTATGGGAAGCCCCTGAATCCATGAGGCAGTTATGCAGCACTTTATCATGGATGTTCAGGGATGTGTAGAAGGGGGGGGATGAGTCATCTCTGTCTTGTACCATTGGACCTAGGATGACGGCTGGTTTCTCATCTTGAAGGTTCACTGAGTCAGAGGGAGGCTGAGGGGACTCAGAATGTAGCAGTTTAGAGAGGCATCGTTTAAAATCTTCATTTTTAATCAGCTCAGAGATGGGAACAGGAATCCTGATCTTTTGAATTTCATGCTCAAAATTAAAAGGGGAAATGGGCCTAGGAGCTTCCCTCACCTCAGTGGCAGGTTCTTTGGCTGCTGGCAAGGCACTCTGAGTTCTCTTCTCTTTACTTGTGGTTGCTGCAACCTTTGCGGGCTTATCTGCTATGAGGGGCTGGTCTTGGCCATTAAAGTCTCCTTCTTTCTTTCTTGACCTAAGATTGTATCTGTTATAGGACTGACCAGCTTTTTCTCCCTTTCCTAACTCATGGATCTGACTGTTCATCAATGATTTTTCATATGCAGACTGAGTCAAATGGGGAAAAGGAGGAACTTCCCCTACACAGTGAATTTCAGGGTCGAATCCGTCTATCTCCTCTCCTTCCTCATGCGTAACCAGGTTATTTTGGAGAGGTGTTTGAATCCTTTGATCCTCTCTGTCCTTTTCCCTTTTTTCCCTTGGGAAGGCCTGTGGTCCATTGTTATTAGGCCTGCTGAAACCTCTATTATCAGTGTTCTGAGTATTTTTGAACATAGGCTTCCCTTCTAATTCCAACCTTTCTATCTTAGCAACAAGTGATTTTAATGTTCTAGCTGTCTCGTCTGTCTGATAGGGTGTGGAAGAGGAACCGGATGGAGAGGCTTCAGAGCTACTCTTGGGTATGTTTCTACCAGCAGCGCTCCTGATTCGATCAATGGCCAATATGATAGATTCTACTTCCACAGCTGCATCTTGCATGAGAGCCAGGCTAGTGGCTCTTCTCTCTCTCAGTAGTAGGCAGAAATTAGGATCAAAAGCGCTGGAGTAAGTGATCTTTGCAGAAGCTTCGGAGGGCTTTATCTCAGCAGGGATCCTGTTATACATTTTATTAAATCTCTTAGAAAAGTCGGAGACAAACTCTCCTTCCTTTCTCTTTAACGACCCAAAATCCGTCATGTAATACATGAAATCTTTTTTATCTCCCCATTGCCTCAAAAAGGCATTATCTAGTGCTTCGATCCCATCAATAGATCCGGGAGGCAGGGCCTTGAACCATTTTCTACCCTCTCCCTGGAGACTGTGGGCAAAAATCCTCATCCATACGTCTGCATGCATGATAACATTGTCATCTGTGAAACTGTAAAAGGCTTCTAGGTGCTCGTCTGCAGTTACGTCCCCCTCACCCGTAAATTTGGGTAGCTGCTTGAGGTAACCATCCGTCGGGAGGGCGTTGAGGGGCTGAGGTAACACAAGGGGAGCATACCTAGCGGCTATAATATCTTCCATCCTGGTCATAGGGGGATGGGCACCAGCCATGGGAATATTAGGTGGTGGAGAACTTGGAGGAGAAGGAGTTCGGGAAGGGGTTGCGGGAAATGTGAGCGGGTTTAAGGAGAAGGCTAGAGAGCTTAAGTCAGCAGGTACTCCTCCTGGTGCAGGAGTGGGAAAACCTTCGATGATCCTGGGTCTTCGCCGATAAACAGCTTCAAAGGAGAGGGGAGTGACAAGGATTTCTCCCTCTAGTCCCAGACCAGGAGGGGAAAACTTAGCAGGAACACTCCCAAAATTTAGGGAACGAGAAACTTCAGAAAACGGTCTGCTGGGAGATTGACCTCGAACCTCCAAGGATGGTTTGAACCTTCCATTTTTAGAACATATCTGATCTATCTCTCGTTTCTCTAACAATAATCCCTTAGAGACTAATCTCTTCCTAAATATCTTCCAATCTCCTTATCCTAATACTTATTACATAACAATTTGGGGAAAACAAACCTTTCTCTTCATAAACAAACTCTATCCTTTCTAGAAATTCCCAGGATTCCACGACAATGAGGAAACTAACTTCGTCTCGTAAATTCTAAGACCTTCTAGAGATCAAATACAAGTTTGACTTTGAAAGATGCTCTTGCATCGAGAAGGATGTCATTTCATCAAAGATTAAGGGTGTGATATTTATATTTATATTATTAATAAATTTTGGTTATTTATATTTATATTGAGTTATATTATTAATAAATTTTATAAAATTTGTTCATTATAAATTATAATTTTGTATTGCACTAAGTGTGAAAGGGAGATTACACTAAGTGTGAAAGGGCGCGGCGGAGACTAGTTTTCTGAGGCTATCGGATTCGATAGTAACAGAGAAATCAAGAGAGAGGACATTCCCAGCATTTCGAAACAGGCAGACAACAGTTGGATCGGTTTCCAAAACGAAAATCCCATTGATTGAGCCAAAGGTATTTTCATTTTCATGCATGTTTAGTACTTCATTTTGTCCTTTTTGGGATATCTGCTGTGAATATTTGAAGCAGGACAAAAACACGACTTGCTAGATCTCAAACCGTAAAAGACTGAACTTAAAAATTCTTACCAGGTTTTATGGTCCTTGTTCTATTTCGGGTTCTCCTTTAGCTTGCTCGAATCATTATGCCCATTATTTGAAACGCAGAACTTCACGAACACCCTTACTCCAATTTGCCATAATCAATACGATAGGTTCTTTAACGCTTCCGCTTGCTGGCACAATCCATCAAATTTCGAATAGACAAGATCGTTGGGCATTAATTTCGGCATCTTTGTAAATGACCGACAACAATTCCTTTTCAAATGTGCTACAGGTTTGCATTCTGCGGCCACAAGGATTGGTTGGTCAATGCGCCACTTCTGACCACGATCTAGCGTTACATCGAGAGTTTCCTTGCAAAACTACAGCTCTGTGCTGAATTCCAATGTCATAACCCTTCTTCTCTGTCCAGTCCGTGTTTGTGCTTGCGGGAGGAAACAGTTCTCACTCAATGTTTATATTAACAGCTTCTGCGTGTTATTCTTGGCGTCAATAAGGTTACAGGACCATCACCAGCGCTACCAATGAACCGTCACCAACGATCTATATATTGACCATACTCAATTATTATGGCAACTCAGTGATCTGATTCCCTTGTGCCAGATTTCCAACGCTTCACCTCTTCTCCACGATCTATCAACGATCTACCTTAGGATCGATTCTATCAATTGATCAACAAACCATCGAACTCTCAACAGGTTTGTGATCTACGATTGTGCTAATGCCCATGACCTGTTGTCTACAATTACTTTGTAAAACCCTTCAACACACACGCTATTTCACCAATTACATCAGAATTCACAGGAATTGCCAAATCTTCTATTCAGAATAAAACACACAGATATCACTCACACTGTTTACACAGGATTTCATCTGAGAAAATCAAACACAGAGACAAAAACATAAATACTCTGGAAAGAGGAGAGCGAAAGACACCAAAATTCTGCTAATTTTCATTCATTAAAATCCATGCCACTCCTAATTCCACGATTACAGAGCTCAAGTTGCGTTTCTATACACAGTGAGGGAGATTGACCTCGAACCTCCAAGGATGGTTTGAACCTTCCATTTTTAGAACATATCTGGTCTATCTCTCGTTTCTCTAACAATAATCCCTTAGAGACTAATCTCTTCCTAAATATCTTCCAATCTCCTTATCCTAATACTTATTACATAATAATTTGGGGAAAACAAACCTTTCTCTTCGTAAACAAACTCTATCCTTTCTAGAAATTCCCAGGATTCCACGACAATGAGGAAACTAACTTCGTCTCGTAAATTCTAAGACCTTCTAGAGATCAAATACAAGTTTGACTTTGAAAGATGCTCCTGCATCGAGAAGGATGTCATTTCATTAAAGATTAAGGTTGTGATATTTATATTTATATTATTAATAAATTTTGGTTATTTATATTTATATTGAGTTATATTATTAATAATTTTTATAAAATTTGTTCATTATAAATTATAATTTTGTATTGCACTAAGTGTGAAAGGGCGCCACAAGGATTGGTGGGTCAATGCGCCACTTCTGACCACGATCTGGCGTTACATCGAGGGTTTCCTTGCAAAACTACAACTCTGTGCTGAATTCCAATGTCATAACCCTTCTTCTCTGTCCAGTCCGTGTTTGTGCTTGTGTAGTTTACCTTTTCACTACCGAAGTTTTCAAGTCCTCTTGACTACCATTCTACACATGAATGTTTACATAATTTGTACCAAAATTATAACCACATGCATTTAACACAATTAAACACACAACTCAGAGTAAAATATATAAGTTACTGCTACAATTAACCAAGCCATAACATTCAACAGTAACTCATTTACACAGCGGAAAACATGATACATAAACAACACAGTCATGCCAAATGTGATGAAAACATAATTCAAATACTTATCTTTGAACAGCTGTAGAATTCACCAACCAAGTGCAGCCTTCCACGAACCTCCCAGCCTTAGACCACATTGTTCATCAGCTCAACAGTGGGTCACCCCCGAGCTGGGACCGAACTCCACCCCAGGCAAGGATTCCTAACTAGGCTGAGGTTACAGGGAAGACAGTCATGCACAACCAACAAGAAGAAAGATCTCCCAGGAATCTCCCACGCTCACTGCCCACAAACCCTCATTCCCCACATGCATGTTCCACCCCAGGAGAGTGCACCTTCTCTGTCACCTAAACAGTCCTTCGGCTGCCAATCTCCCTTACCTTGGGTTACAGGAACAGACCGGACCGGAAGTCTCTGGGCTCTATGGCAGCTACAGGGTTCCTTCCAAGAGTTCTCTCCTTCCTCTGCGCACTCCCTCACCTGGAGGGGTCGCTCACAAACCAACAAGCCTCACGCAGTCCAGTACTGTGTGGTCGCAAGAAGCACTGGGAAAGCAGACACAGGCTTTACGGAATTCAGAGATAAACCAGGATTACATGCACGGGATTTCTCAGAATCTCACACAGACTTCACAGCTCTGGAATTCAACACAGGCTTCTCGTCAAGGAAATGTGCACACGGGTTTTCTCTTAATCAGACACAAACTTTCAGCTCTCAGGGACGGGTATTAACCTAATGTTTTCTATCGTAAGTTTGTTTATTCAGGGATGAGTGGCGGGCGAGACATACTCAATGGGTCAAAAGGACAAGGGAGTGAGAGCGCAGCGGTGGATGAAGGATGCAGCAGGGTGATGGAGGATCGGGGGAAATGGATGGAGGGGAAATGGAAATAACCGAGAGACCAGCGAGCCGGATGTCTTCATCACGGGGCAACGCCAAATAACAGCTGAAGAATCAGGTTACCAATGATTATAGGACTCTAACAATGTATAAAACCCTGTGGTGAGTACTGCACCATTTCCTTGTTGTTTTTCTTCATATGAGATATGATCAATATTTTTACTACAATGATGAGTGTTCCATATATAAATAACATATGGTGACCATCCATGAAAGGATGCGTCCCTTGGATAATCAATAATTATTTATTATCATTTACTTATTATATATAGTATTTAATAATCAATAATTATATTATTAATTATTAATTTAAGAGAATGTCTTCCTGAGGTTGTCCAAACATCAACATTCCTCTTATCTCACAACCACATCCAGCCGCCTTGCTAAAACACTCAAGGACTAGCCCACTTTTCGCAATCCTAGATTGGATTATCAGTTTGCAATTTCTGGACATTGTGTGGAAGGAATTGATCCTAGCCAAACTTATAAACTAGGCGAAAATCTGAAGGGATAGTCCTGTTCTATCCGATTATGTGAAGTGTTTACAAGGGAAATAGACAGAGGCATGACTGAAAGTTTGAATGGCCACTCAAACATGAATCGGGCCACTCTTCCCAGGTGTCAAGACATTGATGG
>SNQJ01S0264577.1:0-12031 GCA_010110895.2 Picea sitchensis
CCTTCTTTCCACCCAAGAATATATGAGAGATAATAAAACTTTACATTAAATCATCACCATCAACCAATCATCACATAGAACCTGATAATGCTTCCTGAGACTTCTTCAAGTTATGAAATTGTTCAATTCTTGGAGTACTACGATCCTATAGATAATATTAATCAATGTATTCTTTGAAACTCCTCCAATTTTCACTCCTTGAATCCTCCCCAAAAAGAGGTTATAAAAAGAATGGTAGACTTTATTCAATTCTAGTCTATTCAGAAGACTCAACTTGTACAGCATGCCCCGCACTCAATATTTAACATCCAATTCTGAAACTTACACACAAGAAGCCATTGTCTGTACTATTTCCAATGGAGGTGGTCCCACTTCATTTGGATTCTGTATGAAGAATTTATGATTGTTTTACCCAGAAGACATGTTTCTTGACTAGCTTCAGGACTGGTCACAAACCCTATCTTCCACAGAGTGTATCTCCATATTTATAGTGAATCAAGAGCTGAAATTTTTACCAGAGGTACCTTGATATGTCTTCTCAATACCATAGCGATTTCACCATCTGAATCGTTCTAGAAAAAATTTTATAGCAAAAATTGTAAGATGACCTGAAAATAACATACCTTTGAACACATCACCAAAAGACTTCATCCTCCTCCCTTGAAATCCGGCCTTCTTTTACTTCTTATTTCCTCTGAAATTTGACTTGTATCAAAATGAATGTATAATTATGTTTATTTATACCATTTATGTCACTTCATTTTAACATTAGGGCCGACCTGACACTTTCTTATTTTGTAATTCTTTTCTTTAATTATCTTCAGGGCCTACATGTACTTCCTTCTTCAATTCACTTTGTCATATTCAAAAAATCATTTCTCCTCAACCATGAGGACCCACGTGACGTGCCACATACCACCAGAAATAACATGATGTATACTATCCATTCATGGGCTTTGTACATGGATGTGCATTGTCCTTCATGTCCAAAATACCTTTATCAATCTTGCGGTCCAAAACCCATGACTAGGGTTGACATCAATGCCAAAAACCAATCTTCCAACAGTATTCTACTTCCAAATTAGGCGTGAAAGACTTAGTCATTTTTGTGAAATTCAATTGATCGCAAATTATACATGCAATTGAAGGAGTGTCTTTGATTTGTTTCACATAGGTCTATCTTGCATCTTTCTTTCATAGGGAAGTATGCGTAGAAATTGTTTGTTGGTTTTCATTGGTAGCAGTGCATGTTGTTGGTTCTAGCCCACGAAATGTGATTTTTTTCTCTCGGACAGTTCCATGAGCATTGTGGGATAAGTGACCGTACCTGTTTATCTTGTGTTGTGAACGAACAATTTTTTTTAGGTTGTGATATGTCAGTTTCTGTCTAGAAGGAAGCGTAGTAATGTATTTTTTTCTCTCACGTATGACCTTTTTCAAGTTGTGATAACTTAGTCTACGTTTTTAGTTCAAGGGCAGGATGACCTCATGGTAGTTGGGATGAGTTTCATTTTGCTTAAATAACATGTGATGCTTATGCAGATTCGATGTGGTTTGGATGGAATTGACACTGGATTATGAACCGATAGTATTTCCCATACCACCAATGTATTTTTTCCTCTCACGTATGACCTTTTTCAAGTTTTGATAAGTTAGTCTATGTTTTTTGTTTGAGCCCTATATGGCCTGATCACAACTAGGACAAGTTTCACGTATGACCTTTTTCAAGTTGTGATAAGTTAGTCTACGTTTTTTGTTTAATCCCTGTATGGCCTCATCACAACTAGGATGGGCTTCATTCTCATTAAATAGCATTCTAAGAGTATGCACATTCTATGCGGTTTGGGTGGCATGGACAGTGGACCCTGAACCAATGGTATTTCCCATCAAAGGTTGATAATGGATATGTTGCATATTTGTTTTCAACGAGATGATGTCAATCGCTCGATCGTAGTTTGAATCAATACACCAGGAGTGGAAATTGTCATCTGGAAGGGCCGACCAGACCTGGATATTTACTCTGAATATGACAGATAGCTATTGCAAAAATAATATGGCACCCTCTACATTTCCTTTTTCATATGGCAGTGCCATGTTTACAAGATATTATTGCCAACTTCCAATTGTTAGCATATTTTCTAGGAGATATGGCAAAAGGTGTTGATGCAAATAGCTAAAATCCTGTTGGTTTCGCCCTATAATTGCATTGCAAAAGGATTGTACAGTGTAAAGCAGCAGCGAATGCACATCGAAATATGTTGCTACCAAATAGCAAATTGCATTGAACAAACTATCTCCACAACTAGATGCAACAATTGTTGTTATCTGCAAGCCATGGCAGTGTGCACGATGCATGATTCATTTCCATTGTGATTCAAGGTCTTTGCAAATGAGGGACAAGTAAATATGAGGTCCTCCAAGATTTCATATGGATAATTTTCTACACACTAGTGGTTCATAATGACCACTGACAGGATTGGCATCATGGAACGAGATGCAATATGGATCGTTGGATGCAGTTCTGTTGAATAGTATATATCTTGTTTTTCTTGTCAATGACCATATTCCAATTGATATATTGAGCCACTTAGACAGCCACCATATACAAAATGTATCTCCCCAAATTCCCCTCTCATGTGCAGGCAGAATTGCAGATGCAGAAAACCACATCTTTGAAAAATACATAGTGACATCATGTATTCCATGCAACTGCCAAAGAAAGTGAGATGCCAATTCGTATTCATACAACTCCAATGCCTCAACATCGCCATTTTTTAAGCAACACAAGAAATAATCTATCAGTCCACTGTGCAGGTCATTTGAGGAATAACGAAAATGCAATAGAACCTAAAATGTATCGAAAAGGCAATCCCCTGCAGTATACGAGAATGCATCCAATCTAAAAATCTCATTTCTATGTAATACCTGGTCGATGTTGTCATCCACAATGGAGTTTGTATCTATTTCATAGGAATCAACATCTATTACTTGTTTCTTCTCTTAAACTGTGATTTTCAAGATGTTTCTTAGCTATATTCAGTTTATATGCAAACAGAGAAAAGAAAAGAAACAAACAAAAAACAAGAAAAAAGACAAATAGGAAACTACAAGTGCGGAACTGCATACCAATTCCTCTATCTATCCTTCAACCTTATCTTGTCAAATTCAATCCTCCCTAGTCACCACAACATATGACAAGTAAACAAACGTACAGTGAACAGTAAAGAAAACAGAACAGACTACGCAAATAAATAACACTATAAATTTGTTGAGCACAAAGACTGAGTATTCAAGGTGTATCATTTTTTAACCTATTCCTAGTGTGCATCCTACAAGCTTTTCAGAGGCAGAAGATGCTTTGCAAGACACAAAGGAAATAGGTGGACAAAGTGTACCCTAGCAGATGCTTGCCCCTTGTGACAACTCCGAACTCATTTTCTAAAACCCTTTGCATTGCTATTTTGGAAACATCTATGGCGCGATCTCCAGAAAGTGGAAGTTGGCATATGTGGTTGGAAGGGAACAACCTAGAAAAAATGCACCAAATGCATGGTTTTGAGTAACAGAAAACAAGAGGAGAACATCTGGTTTTCTTTTTTATATTTCACTGTAGCTGCGAAAGATCTGGGTTCTGTGTCCAGCATTGACATTCAAAGTGGAACAAGACGTTTGGAAGGGAACAAACTAGGAAAAATGCACAAAACATATGGTTTTTGGGAACTCATAATATGAGGATAACATTGGGAAAAAATGCTCCAAACGTATGGTTTTCAGGGGTAGGAAAAATCATCAGTTTTCTTTTTTATATGTCACCACGATTGCGACAAACACGAGTTCTGTATAGAACATTGATGTTCAAGAACAAGGAAAAGATTTTGGGTGTAGCAGCCACACAGAGAGATGTTATGCAACATGATTTTGAGGCAGGGACTCCTATTACTCAAAATTCTTGCTTGCAAGCCGCAAATAGCAAGCAAGAAACAAGGAATAGCAACAAAACCATGGCACGAAAACTTACCCATCAACGAGGGATGAAATAAGCGTAGCTCCAAAACTTGCAAACCGCAACAACAGGTCCAACTGCTTGCAAAGTTGAAGAAAAACAAACCAGTGAACAACCACGACAAGGTCCACCTGTAGTTACAAGACCTCAACTTTGCAAAGTTGAATCAAACAACAACAACCAACATCGAACGAACCAACGAACAAGCATCAACCAATGAACCAACAATGCCAGTGAATAACAACATTGCCTAAATTCATTGCAGACAACGTTGAATCAAAAAATGGAAGGAAATTGTGTTGTAACACACATATAGAATAAACATTTAAGGATGTGAAGCCTGTTAGGTAAACACTTAAAGTTGTGAGAACCGTCGAAGGGCATTGCGTTGTGAAAACATTTAAGAAAAAATGCAGTGTGGCAGGCCTATTTACGTACACAACAATGAAAAAGCCTCTCAAAACACACAACAATAAAGAAAAATCAAACATAATAATAGTAATAAAAAAAAATAACAATAAAAATAATAATAATAAAACAATGGTTCGAACACTCGAGACTATGCTAAAAAAATTTACTCAGACGACAAAGTAATATGAAAAATAACTATCCATGCTGCAAAATTTGGATATCCAAACATTTCAATATGAATAGTACAAATTCAAAAACATTGTAGATGATAAAAACTTTGGATATGCCAACATGTAAATCATTGGGAATAGCGAAGCGCTATAAACTTTGGATATCTAAACATTTCAGTATGTATAGTATAGATTCAAAAATATCATAGATCTTAAAAACTTTGGATATGGAAACATATAATTCATTGGGAATAACAAAGCTGACAATAAGACCTCAAATCTATTATCCAATGAGATCATGACATATATAGGTTTTTTTATTATATAAAAAATAATAATAAAAACCCATAAAGTCAAACAAACTAATATAAAATCAACTAATTATTTATAGCTATAGTCCCTTTGAGGGTTCGGTAAGAACTAATAACAATTATTCAACACATATAGCAATAGTTTTAGTTAAATGTTTTTTTTTTTTAATTTATTATTTTTTAATAGCTTATAATATAAAGGAAATTGATTATTTTTATTTAAAATTTATTACGAATATTTTTTTGTTAAAACAATCAAATTGTAAAAGGAATATTCATCCATTTTTACATTATAATAATAATAATAATCTATTTTTAAGGTCACGGCCAAGCCATCACACCAAATTGGTGTATGAGACCCCCTTGTTTGAACCTGTGACCTCTTAAGAGGAAACACATGTTCTTAACCATTAGGCTCACATTAAAAACCACAATTTTATTAATCAAAAAACAAATAATTTATTAAATCTATTTTTACATTAAAGCAATTATTTTATTCAATCCATTTCTGCATTGAAAATAACAATTTTATTTATCCAAAAACAACAATTTTATTAAATCCATTTTATTAATCCAAAAATATATTTTTAATAAACATTAACCAAGTTATGTTAATGGAAAAACATAAAAATCCAATATCATAAAATGTTTAAGCATCTTTGATCTATAATTGAAAGACTTAGAGTTCACACAATTCACCAATATTAATCTTTAACGTGGAATAACATTGTTTATCTATCAAACTAAGAGCAAGCTACATTTGTCCTTTCCCTTTACAATTTTTTTTTTTTTTATAATAAATCGAGTAACTAAAAAAACATTGAAAGTGAAACCTAACATCCCTCTTATCATATATATATATATATAATGGGTACTTTATATATTGTAATTTCTATAAAAAATAACATATAGATTTTTATTTTTGGGAAAAATATCATCTTATCTTTAAGTTGATTACATACTAATAATAAAAAAACAAATATATGAAATATATGAAATAATATATATGAAAAAAATAAAATAAATTTATACATTATTTAAAAAATAATAATAAAATTTAATATAAATTTATTTTAATTTTATAAAGTAAAAAGATTGATCAAATAAATTTATTTAATTTTATAAAATAAAAAAATAATAATCAATCAAATTCAAATATAAATATTTAAAATCATTTAAAAATATATAAATTAATAAATAAATGTATGTTTTTAAAAAAACTCTACACTTTCAGATTTAAGAAAAATTTATTTAAAATTTATAAAATAAAAGTCTAAGTGTTAAATATAATGAATACAAAATATAAATTAGAGTAGAACTTAAGTGTTTTTAAGTGATTATAATAGGGATAATTTTAAGGATGCAAATTTATTTTAAAATGTAGAAATTTTTGGGATTCTTACTAATTCTTAATATCTCAATTATAAATGTTTGGCTATATTTTTGTAAAAATATTCAAATTTCTAAAGATTTTATATAGTTTGTATAAAATTTTGACGATTTTTAAGGTAAAATAATTTTATCCTATAGAATTTGGGCAAATCATTTTTAGAATGGCCAATCTTTTTTGAGAAAAAACATGAAAAATTAACCCATAAACAAAATTTAACCCCTAAAATTTTCCTTGGACCATAATTATCAATAAAAACATAATGTCATGTAAATGTAAACTTGTATGTTTGTTTTTAACAATTTTATATTGAATAAGACTAGTTGTTTTTAATAGTTGGATGGTAAGTGATGGCGACTAGTATGTATCTTTGTTTTTAATAATTGTATGGTCAACCGATGGAGTTTGTTTTTATGTCGAATGGTAATCTTCTCGTGTTCTATAGTATCGAATTTTCAATTTTTTTTAATATATAGATGACAAAAACTTCCAATTATAGTTATTCAAATTTAAGTTAAAATTAGGAAAAGCATGGTATAGGTTAAACCGATATATCTAATCCCATAAAAACATATTAACATATTGTGCTGCTTAAAATCGCACATATAATTGAAACTCCTCTCTGCTAGATTCCCTTGGGATGGGGGCATATGATCCATTACAAACGTATCCCTTTCACCTTTTTGAGTTGGATTAAAACACACTGAAAATGAAACCATTCCAAAGCAACATTTTAAATGTGACATTTCACTCTCCCTCATCATTACTATTTATCTATCGTTTTAATTTTTACATGTGTAAAAAGTCATATTTTAAATTTTATAAGATTTGATGAAAAATTATGATTATGATGTTTCGATATATATATTTTTTAATTTAAATATACATAAAATAATAATACATTAATTTTAAGTTAAAAAGTTATTAAATTAAAAAATTTTAAAAATCAATCTCACAAAGAAGTTTATAATTCAATCCTCATTTACACAGTTTTTTTAGATAAAGAAATGTTTAAGTTAATAATAAATAACATTAACTTAATAATAATTATAAATTGAAAAATATAAATATTTTAATTTAAATCTTATATAAAATTTTAATAATAAATTTAATTTATTAAGAAAATTTGGATTTAATATTATTTAAAGTATTTAAAAAATACTTTAATTCATATAATCTTTCAACCATTCATAAAAAAAAAATCATACAAAATTATTTATAAATTATTTTTCTTTTATTTTAATTAAATTTTTTTACATATACATTACATTAAACAAAATTATTTATAAATTTCATTCATAAAAAAAAACATACAAAATTATTTATAAATTGTATTTTTTTATTTCATTTAAGTTTTTTACATATACATTATATTAAATAAAATTATTTATAATTTAAATTAAGTGTTTTACCTACATTATGTTAAACACATTACATTTTATTGGATGTTTTATTTTTTACCTAAAAATTTTTTCATTACATTTTATTGGATATTTTATTTTGTACCTAAAAATTTCAACTTTTTTTTCATCTTATTCTTACACAGATATATATTTTTCATTAAACAAATTTTATTTAATATATATTAAATAAAAATCTAAATTAAAAAAAAATAAAAATTTATTATTATAATTATATATATAAATTGATTTATAAAATATTTTATAAATCATTTTTAAGATATATAAAAAAAATTAACTATACAATTTCAATAGTACGCTTCATAATAATCTCTGTAACATGAAAAACCTTAATTTCCATTCTAAATTGTCTTATTTTGGCCATATATATTTTAATTTAGAATGTAAATTTTAATTTAAAATGTAAATCTAAATTGTTTAAATATTGTCATTGCCAATCTAAATTTACATTCTTATCCAAATTGTTTAAATATTGTCTTATTTTGACCATATATATCTTAATTTACATTATAAAGTATCTTATTTTGGCCATAGCCCCAAATATCTTATAAGGATTAGTTTTGTGTTTAAAAAGCTCACCCTACGATGTGTTTTCTATGGTCAAATGCAGACTCGTACATGCGTCAATTTCAAGTAAAGCATCATGTATGATTTATTCTATTAAGTAAAGCGTCAGACGGCGGCCTTCACAAGTCACGTTAAAACCAGAAAGATGCTTGATCCTTTGAATTGGAAGTGTCACGCCTTATGCAGAGTCTGGCCGGACAGATCTTTGATACGTTGAGCAGCAAGTGTCTTATTTTGGCGCCATATTTTTTTAAGGTTTTGGCTAAATGTTTTACTTTTTCGTTTTTTTTTTTTGAACTCCCGTGATGTAAATTTAGTTAAAAAACACAATTTTATTAATTCAAAAACAAATAATTTATTAAATCTATTTGTACATTAAAACAATGATTTTATTCAATCTATTTATGCATTAAAAATAATAATTTTATTAATTCAAAAACAACAATTTTATTAATTCAAAATTATATTTCTAATAAAAATTAGTCAAATTATATTAATAGAAAAACATGAAAATTCAATATTAAAAAATGTTTAACCATCTTTGATTTATAATTGAGCGATTGAGAGTCCACACAATTGACCAATATTGATTCTTAATGTGGAATAAAATTATTTATCTATCAAGCTAAGAACAAATTGCATTTGTCCTTTCCCTTTACATTTTTTTTTTTAAATTGAGTAGCTAAAGAAAGATATATATGTCATGGATATTTGAGCAAAAGTAATGTTCTCAATGTTGATTGCAATATGAAAAGATAAAATATAAACATATTTAAACATTGCGAATGTTGGATCAAGAACTGGATCAAGAACGTTTGCTTCAATGTTTTATTTTGAATATTGAGAAGTCAACAACAAATTTCAGTCTCATTACACATAGAAGATGACAACATAGGAACATGCATGCATTCCTAATCCTAGAGCCTCGGTGCTCCCTGAATCACCATGCATGCTTTCCAAGTCAGTGCTTTCAAGAATGTATGCGCATTCCTGAGTAGAGGCACGTGTTCCTGAAGAATCTAAGTTAACAAGCATGTGTCGTGGTTCAGGGAGCACCGAGGCTATAAGATTAGAAATGTGTGCATGTTCTTGTGTGTGCACATTCTTGTGCACCTTGTTATAACTCAAACTCTTTCTAAGGGGAAGTCTTGCCCTGTGCATAAGCTCGTGGGGAAACTACTAGGAAAGCCACCCCTATCGATTTTTTGAGAAGGGGAGCTTCAAGGCTCAATTTGACTGAAGGTTTGGCAAAATCAACACTATCATCTCTTAAGGGTAAGGCATATGTGGGTACTAGTGAAGAAAGTGCCAAAAAAATTAATTATGAATGAACTTATGAAATATTTGACTTGGACAACAATGCTCATTCACAAGTGCTTGAAGTATTTGTATTGCTTGAATTAGAATCATATGAGTACCAAAGTTATCCATTGTAATGTAACATCATTCACCATACCATTCATCATTTAAAACCATAATCATCCAAAGATTACATGCCAAAGTTAACCGATGATGTTCCAATTAAGAGAACATGGAAAGGTTTTGCGAACTGTTGTTATTAAACAACAAGGACATCAAGATTTGGAATGATTCCAATGAGTTATTTTAACCAAATGAAAGAGGGTAGTTATATGGGACAGTGATGCAATGAAAACAATCATATACCATCGACCATTTTCATCTACATGCATCAGTACATAAAGTCCATAATGTTGTAATAAACATATTTAAGTTGTGTGTCAAGACAAAAAAATGAAGTATATACCAACAGTAGTGTCTTAAGGGTCATATTTCAAAATTGTATCGTTCAAAAAAGAATATTTCTTATGAGTGTTATGTCATATACCATAGATGCAATAGTGTTGTAACAATGCCCTTAAATCCATGTGACAAGGACAACAAAAAATCATGTATACCAATACAAAAATGCCTTGTCAAATTTGGATCATAAGCAAAGATAGAATTTGTGTATTTAGTATTCAATCCCATATCCCATGAGAACGTATTAATCACAACATTTAATCTTGTTCAAAATTATAGAATTATGGTAGTCCATAATATATGTTTGCATGGGATTTCAATCATAAAATAGAGCTAAAGGAAGATCACATGTGTTGGTCATAAAATGGAAGAACAAAATTGTGTAAACATGCAATTTATCTAGCAAGATTACTAATGTAATTTGATCATATACCATTAAGAAATCATGAACTTAAAATTTTGTAGATTAGACATTGAACAAACCCTCAAATAGCGCAAAATGAAAGGTGACTTTTTGACATTTTAATGAGGTCATTGAGCCTCTTCTTTCATCGATTTTCTCTTATAGATGCTCTAGAACAATGAGATAATGAAAGATTGTAAGGATAGTGATACAAAGAATGAGATACTTCTATACAATCATGTATTCATATTTGTAAACCAGAGAATATATTAAGTGAAAATCCACAAGAGACTACTCATTCCCCTCACTTCCTCATCGTTTCACTATATGTAAGTGTGTAATCCATGATAATGCTTCAACATTATAAGAAATTTTGTGATGGATGATCTTATCAAGATCTATACCACATGTTCAAGCATTTAACCAAGGCATCCCATAAAAATAACCAAGATCATAGCATTTCAAGAGGACCTCAATGTATTAGGGTTAGATCATAAAGAGATGAACAATGAAGCTAGATAAAAAAATCCTTATGCATGCTAATGCCAACAATATTCTTTGAAGATCCAATTATCATATGTGAGATCCAAATGTTAATAGATATACCATTGAAAACATCTTAGATCCAAAAAATCTAGACTAAAGATGAAACAAAATCAAACCCTAGATTGCAAAGAAACAAAATAAATAAAACAAAAGGGGAAAAGACAAATTTTGGTATTTTTTATGGTTGAAGAGAAAGGTAGACCAATGCCTAATGAATGGATGTGGGTTCACTACCCAAATCTAAGTGAGGATTAGAGTTTAAATATGAGGTAATGTTGAAGGTACCTAGAAAGGATTACCTATCAAGCATCACCTAGGGAAAATAACATTCTTCAAATTTGGATGGGGAGATTGATCCACTAGGGAGTCTCTCCAAGTACTACTAAGGTAATCTCAAAGCATGGCCATTTCCAATAGGGAAGATCCCATAGACTTATTACCTCAATGCAAAAATCAAAATCCTCAATGGTCAAATGGATTAAGGAAAGAAACTTATACCTTAGTTGCCCTTCCAAGTGGAGAAAAATGCACTCCTTTGGACTTGTAATAGCTCTGTCCTCCAGCAAACCTAAAATTATTATACACAAATCCTTGAACATTAACCTAAAAGATCACATAAAATAGTATATATACAAAAGAACGTTTTTAGGCAAGTTTTCACATCATTCTTCAACAACAAAAATGAGAGAGGTATTATACTTTTATAAATAAGGAGCTTGCTCAATACAATGACCAATACAATGTGCTAGCTTAAAAACATGAGAAAAAACCATTATCTGAAGCCAAAACCATGGGAAAAAATACAAGTAATCCCTCAAAATCCTCCAATACATGAGCGCCCCCCTCAAAATGGTCAAAATGCATCAACAGAGGGCCACATGTGTGGACTAAAGGGATGAGAACAAGTGTTCCCTCTCATAAAAGCATTCCAATGTCCCAAGAATGAGTGAAAGACAATTCAATAATGGTCCAAGGACTCAAGCTCCCCTCTAACCAACTCCCAAGAGCTAGGAAGTGGAAAAAGAATGAAATATCAACCTCCAAGAAT
>SNQJ01S0264578.1:7058-19089 GCA_010110895.2 Picea sitchensis
GTAGATGATATGATTTACACTGGCAATTTGAAAATTGATGAATTCAAAGTTGTCATGGAAAAAGAATTTGAGATGACTGATCTCGGTTTAATGAAGTATTTCCTTGGTATTGAAGTAAGCCAGTTAGAATCAGGCATGTTTATAAGTCAGTCAAAGTATGCTTTAGATTTGTTGAAAAGGTTCAAAATGTTTGAATGTAAGGCTGCAGCTACTCCTATTTCTTTAGGCACCAAGTTAAGCAAAAATGATCAAGGAAAGTCCATTGATCAAACTCTATATAAAAGGATAGTGGGCAGTCTTATGTACCTCACCACCACTAGACCAGACATAATGTTTGTTGTAAGTCTTATCTCTATATTCATGGAGTCACCCAAGGACTCTCATTGGCAAACTGGTAAGAGAATTTTGCGGTATGTGGCTAGAACAGTTGATTATGGTTTATGGTATCCTTCAGAATCAAAAAGTTTTTTAGTTGGTTTTACTAACAGTGATTTTTCCGGAAGCATTGATGACAGGAAAAGCACTTCTAGTTATGCATTCAAATATGGATCAAGTCTGATTTCTTGGGCCTCAAGAAAACAACTAGTTGTTACATTGTCTTCCGCAGAGGCCGAATATGTTGCAGCAACTTCCGCAGCATGTCAAGCTGTTTGGCTAAGAAGGTTAATGAGTGACTTATCACCAAAGAAATTGGAGCCAACTCCAATATATTGTGACATTAGTTCTGCAATTACATTGTCCAAGAATCAAGTCTTCAACAAAAAGAGAAAGCACATTGATATTCGTTATCATTTTATTCGAGAATTGGTAAATGAAGATGTAATCACTGTAAAATTTTGTAAATCAGCAGATCAGCAAGCTGGTATCTTCACAAAGCCTTTGGGCATAGAAACATTTGTATCACTCAGATCTAAGCTGAGTGTTGTTAGGTTAAATGATTGTTGTGCTCCAACTTAAGGGGGTGTGTTAGACGAATAAGTTGAGCGATTTGCTCCACGATTGTTTAGTTAACTGCAAATCATTTGGTTTCTTGTTTTCATTGCCGAGTTAGGCTATTAGTCGCTTCGTTATTTATGAAGCATTTCCTGCATGTAATTCCTTTATATATCAATTCAAATAAAGAGATCTGCGTGGTGTTTTTGCATTCCGTTCTGCAATTTGTTTTCTGTTATTGCAGATCTGTTTTCATTCTTTCCTGCACTTCGTTTTCTGTTTTGCAGGTCCATTTTCAGTTTGAACGGGTGATATTTTGGAACACTTACCTCATGAAGCAGAAAAGGAAGGCTCTCCTATGCATCCTAGAAATCATGAGCATTACCAAAGTGGGTTCTGAAATGGGAGGGGAAAGGTTTGTAAAGAGATAGGAGAGAGGATATCAACAGGAAGAAACGGGGATGAATCTTACCACTGGAGCTATGGGAAAGGATTTCAATTACTCAGCATACCTTGGATACCCAGTGACACTATTGAGCATACCTGGGTATGTATGCATATAACCTTCCTAGCATACCCAGGTAGGTAGGCATATCGTTACTTATGATGTGCATGCATACCCATGACTTTGGTAGGCATAGCTATGCATGCATGCCCAGCATACCCAGGTAGGATTATCACTACTACTGAGACTAAGGTAGGCATACCCGATAAGGCATATCACCTTCCTTTACAAAGTTGGCTTGCCCATCTGGCACAATAGTGAATGTGATGGTCTTATGCCTATATTTTGGGTGGGTGGGGAAAGGGAGGCATGCCTAAGAATAAGTAATATTTCCTAATGTTTGAGCATGTTTCATAAACACTCTATGCATTAGATCCAATGACAAAGGCCCGGGTGGATCTGTTGTTGGATCTACCCATGCCACCTCAGCCATCGGATGGATCAGAGACTTCGTTCCTCTCCCTTTTTGGGATGCGTCACTTAATGTACCTCACTCACTTAGGGTGAGTCACTAATGTACTTTTTCTTACTGAATTTACCAGTTTGACAAGGTCAAGTTCATAGAGGAGAATTTACCACTGATTGATTTCGAATTCACCAGGATAGGGCTTATAAAGGTAAATATTCAAGACATATCTTCTAAATTAAGTCAAACAGATCAATAGGATGTCTAAGTTGAACGAACCTGAAAGCATATAAATGATGGACAAATCGCTTTCTTGTTCACTCATATACGGGATCGATCTTTCTCCTTGTGCCTATTAGCAGATCAAAAAAAGGTCACATATATAATGTTGAGGGTTATTTTCCTTCATGAATGACCGGTGATATTTGATGAATCCATTGATTGGTGTTTCACAAGAAACAATATGGGACCTTTCATTCCCTTACCCGGGACTGCCTTCTCAAGATAGAATTCCTTTTGGCATAAAGAGCTCAACTAAAGTTTTACGTACCAGATATCCATGTTCAGTCATAATTAATGTAATCTATATTGCTATTATAATCTATATTATAATATTAATATAGATTATATTAGTCATTCACTAATATAATAAATCAGGCGATAAGAAGTGGGAGTATTAGTTTTGTAGTAAGTAGATATAAGGGCTTTCAATGCAATGTAATCTATGTAACTAGTCATATAACCTTGATACACTCGATGATATGGACCACCACCTTTAAATATGCTAATACATATGTCTAATGTATATATCCTATCGAATACCATGAATCCTAAGGTATCACATAAATATGATACACTTAACTTAGTTATTACAATATACTTAATATATGAATCTACTACGTACAAGGAACTACCCCAATTCAGATGAGTAGTTAGAGCTATAGGAAACAATATTCTTCTTTGGTGGTAAACAATCCAATGAATTGCCACATGTTATGTAAATATACAATATTCTTCTTTGGTGGTAAACAATCCAATGAATTGCCACATCTTATGTAACTATGCTTGCCCGGAAATTGATTCACTTCTACAAGTTTTGGCACCTGACATTGAGTGCATAAACACTTGGAACAAGACTTAGAATTGATTATTGGATCGAGTACAAGCTACGTAGACCCTATGTATGTGCCTCACTCACTTGGACCTGTCCCATACCTTCCCATAGATGCTTCTCATCCCTCTCGTACAGGTGGATGTGTTATGTTGTGACGGTGATTCGGTTGTGTGTGATGCATATGAGATAATATTGATTAAAGTTGGAATGTTGGGAAAGAACAAATATTGTTGAGGAAACTAAAGCCCTATAATTTTATAACCTTGGTGGAGTTCTGGTAATGGGTTAGAACTCTCCTTGTGTGTGAAATCCTTGGAAAGATGGATCATTGAAGGATTGCATAGTAGTGAAGGGATGCCTGAGCCTGGAAGGGTGAGTGAAACAAGGAGGAGGCAACTCAAGGATGCTTATGGAATGGTAGCTTCCATAAGGAGGGTGATATGGATATTATGAGAAGAATGAAATGAATATATATTATTAAAAGATGATTAACATAGAATAACATATATACAGTAAAACTGGTTTTCTATTCAATAAGGAAATAAACTGAAACTGTAAAATGCAGCGGAAAACAAGCTTGTTGGAATGGTGGTGGATTATCTCTGAGAAGAGATGTGATGGTTTCGCTCATTCACAATAAGATGAATACAATGAGGCTCTGAAGGCCTTTTTACAATAAACGAGAATTTCAAAAATTCTAGACATCCAAAAACCTAACCCTAGGAGATGAAGCGCCAAACTTCATGTGGGCCCCGTTTGAGTAAGTTAGTACGTCAACTTCTCGGTGTCGTAAACTTTGCATACGATATCTATTTTAGGCGCATGATATCCCGTTGGAAAGGTCTATCAAATTTTATTTCTGACTGTGGAAATCCCTAAAAACATTGTTTAGGGCCTCAAGTTCCCCCATCATATGAGGAAATTTTTGTTGAATTTGGCCCTAGGTGAGCACTTGCCTTTGTGCAGGACCTTCCCTACTTTACAAACTCAATAAATTTGGATCCTTTGTTGTCGGGTGCCCTTGATCTGTGTGTCCACAATATGATCACTGAATGCCTATTGCATGCAATCAGGTTTGAGCTATGTTGGTTTCAACTGCTCTGCTATCTCTGAGGTGTCCAATAATGCTGGGAAATATGGTCGAAGGAGAGCTACATTGAAGACTTGGTGCAGGCCGAGGAAAGGGGAATGTTGAGCACAAAATCATTGTCACCCACAACCTTGGTGATGGTGTATGGCCCATACTTGAGTGGGAAAATCTTCTGATGGGGCCCTGTAAGGCGTTCTTTCTGTAAGTGCAACCAAACTTTCTCACCCACCTGAAAATTATGGGGCACCTGATGTTGATCATGGCACTGCTTGTACTTGGCATTGGCCTTCTATAAAATATCTTGAACCTGTTGGCGTATGTGATGGATCCACTCAATGAACCGAGTGGCTTTGTCATCTGTAGTGGAGAAGGGGACGAGTCAGTTGAGGTGGTCGCCAGGGGTAGTGCAACATCCATGGAAACCAATGGTTGGAATCCCAACCCCACCTGAAAGGGGTTGTGACCAGTTGAGCTATGCAAGGCTTAGTTGTAGCTATGTTGGACATAGGGAAGACTCTGATCCCATGTGTTAGGGAGCTTGGAATTGTACATGTGCAGGATATGTACAATAATCTGATTGATGAACTCATGTTGGCCATCTGTATGGGGGTGGAAGGAAGTGGATTTGGTGAGATTGGTATCCAGAAGTGACCAGAGGATCGATTAGAATGTGCTAAGGAAACGATTGTCCCGATCTGAGACAATGGTTTGTGGGATCCCAAAGTGTACCCAGACACATTCAAAGAAGATCTTAGAAGTCACCTTTGTAGTGATGTTCTTCTTCCACGCGGCCAAAATATCCATCTTGGAAAAGCGATCAACAATAACAAAAGAAAAGTCATTGCCCCTCTTGGTGGACTGGAGACCCGACATTTAGTCGATTGAGATAGATTCCCACGACTTGTTATGAGTAGGAAGAGGGGTGTACAGGTCTTGTTTCTTAGTGGTTGGTTTGAAAATAGTGCAGGACTTGATATACTTGTCGACATCCTGTCGAAGTTTCAGCCAGTAGAAATGTTTCTACAAAATTTCCACTGTCTTTTTGACGCTAAAGTGTCCTGCCACTTGACTGTAGTAAGATTCCCAAATCAGCTTCATGCACTCGCTTGATGGAATGTAGAGATAGCCCAGACGACAAAACAACCCATCCTAAAGATGGAAATTAGAGACCACTGAGTTTTCTCCCAACATTTGGTAGGTGGTGGAGAATTCAGGGTATGTCTCATAGAGGTGGGGCCATCCGGAGGTCTCATAGCCGTAAGAGTATAGCATCGTGGTGAGTGTCGCAACTAGAGGTCGACTGAGACAATCAACAACTCAGTTGGTACTTCCTATTTTATACTTGATTTTGAGGTGGAACTGTTGTAAGTATGTGGACCACTTATGATGGTGGTCATTCTACAATTTTCCTTGGGTCTACATGAACTGTAGTGGCTTGTGATCAGTGTGGATAACCATCTCCTTCCCCAGAATGTAATGTCTCCACTAGCGGCATGATTGAAAAATGGAGCACATTTCTTTGTCATAAGTAGGGTACTTATGAACAACATATGATAGTGTCTCACTATGATACATCGCAAGGTGGCTATGTTGAGTGAGAACAACGTCCACAGCATAGTCTGAAGCATCTGTCTCGATCTCAAAGGGATGTTGTAGGTCCGGTAATGAAAGTACTGGGGATGAGCACAAATGTTGCTTCAAGTCATCGAAGACTTGTTGTTGGTACATGCCCCACACAAAGTTTTCCTTACTGCCACCCCTAGTTACTTGGCTGAGGGCCCATGTGATATGAGATAAATTTAACATGAACCTGCGATAGAAATTGGCGAGGCCCAACAAGCTTCGAAGCTCAGTGAGTGTGTTTGGGGATGGCCAGTAAAGGATGACCTGGATCTTGGCTAGATCCACATGCACACCATGTTGATAAACGATGTAGCCTAATTAATGGACCCTGTCCATGCCAAAGGAGCATTTTTCCAAGTTTTCATATAGTTTGTGCTGCCATAGGGTGTGCAGAACCTGTTGAATATGTTGCAATTGTTCCGCCCAAGTCTTTTTGTAGATGAGGATTTCATCCAGATACACCACTAAAAAATTATCGATGAAAGGTCGCAGGATATCGTCCATCATCCTCATAAAAGTTGCTAGAGCATTTGTCAAACCAAAGGGCATCACCAAGTATTCAAAAAGACCTTATTTTGACTTGAAGGCGGTCTTCCATACATCTGTATGTTCTATTGGGAATTGGTTTTAGCCAGACTTCATATCAATATCACTGAAGTATTTGGACCCCATGAGTTGATCAAGGAGGTCATTGATTTAGGGAATCGGGTATCGGTTCCAGAATGTGATTTTATTTAGGGCCCAATAATCAATGCAGAGTCACCAGGTCTCATCTTTCTTTTGCACTAGTACGATTGGGATCCCACAAGGCGATGAGATGGGATGGATGTGCCCATTGTGGAGAAGTTCTTCGTTCTGCCTCTTGATCTCCTCATTTTCTAATAGAGAGTGGTGGTAGACCGACCCATTGGGTAGCGGTGCGCCTCGGGTCATATCGATGGGATGCTTGACCTGAAAGTGCAAGGGTACCCCAGTAGGAGAGGAGAATATATCTAAGTATTCTTCCACAACCTTATCCACTTGCTTATGTTGTGTGGAAAGTTCGACCGTAGAGGCCCTGGATGTGGCTGTGATATTTCACTTACTCTAAGAGAGAATCATGAAGAAGAAAAAATTCCCGGTCTGATAGATGACCTTCCTACATTGCTTGGCGGAGATCAAGGAAATAACACTTGGAGGGACTGCCTCAGGTATCCTGTACAATTTCCTGTTCAAATTAATAATAACACTAAGAGACCTAGACTCATATATAACATGATGTTTCCATAAATAAGGTTGGCCCAAAATAACATTACAAACTTCGAGAGGAGCAAAATCACACAATACCTCGTCTTTGAAGGGCTTGATGTTGTACGACAGTTGACACTATTGGCTAAAACAAAGATTGCTTCCTTGGAAAAGCCATCCAATGGTGTAGGGCTGTGGGTGCGATGTTGTCGGAAGAGCCAGCTAATTGAAAACCTCTTTTGAGATGAGGTTGTTCTGGCTATCGCTATCAATGATGAAGTGCAGTGGGGTGCCTTTTACCCACATATGCGAATGGAAAAGGTGCTCGCCTTATTCTAGCTCATTTGGTTCACCAGGTTGGATCTTGGTGGTAGCAATGGTGGCACTGGGTTTCACGTCAATGATCCATCTTACACTTTATGGTTTTGAATCAGAGTTAGAACCCGCATCTGATTTAGAGGCTTTCACTTCGGCCACGAGCAACTGCTTTGAGCGGCAATCAACAGTGTTATGCCAAGGGCTCTTATGAAATTCACACCACTTCCCAATATCCTTCTTTGTATTTCCGGTGTCCTTATTTTCTTGCGGATTGGACTGGTTATCCTTATACTATCCATCTTTTCTTTATCCTTTGTTTTGTAGGTTGGGGCTGCCCTTTCCTGGTTTTTGCTGCGAGGGGTTCCCAGGCCCAAATTGTCTCATCGTTTGTTTTAACGTCTGATCAATTTTAACGACATATTGATAGGTCGCGCCCAAGGATGAGACATCTAGAAATTCCATTTCGGTCTAGATGTATCTATGTAGAGAACCATATGTCCCTCTAAGTCTTTGATACCTAGCTTGGTGCGTAGGGTATGGAATATATTTGTGAAATCTGGCACTGCTTGGTCTCTTTCTTTCCGTAGTGAGGTCCATTTTGTATACAAATGGTCATAACTTCCGACAAGGTAGTATTGTTCCTTAATAGAATCCCTAAAGGATTCAGAAGTGGCCATGACTGTAAATAATGAGGGTTCCTCTGTTTCCTTTTTCTCAAAGAAATTTTCCCACCAATATTTCACATGGGGAACGGACTTGAGGAGTGAAAAAGTAAGTTTTCTCTATTTGAAAAGTTATGGACAAAAAAATAACCTTCTAGTAGATTCAAACACTTATCTACAAAATCTGCATCTATCTGACCTTCAAATATAGGAATATCGTAATTGATTTGTACCTTGAAGGGGGCGACGCCTCCACTCAAGGAAGATGCATCGCCTGTTGGTAGCCGCCGAAGGATTTACGCGAAACTATCCATCATATCATTCCTCTGTTGCGTGAGGGCTTCCTCAAGAAACATTTTGAAAGCATCTCATGTCATGTCATCTTTATTTTCTCCTTCCATGAGAGGTCATTTGGGCATGTGAGACATTTTGTCCTAAAGAGAAACAAGCTCGAGACCCAATTCTTTGTACCTTGACCTCGTTGGGGACATGCATTAAGACACCAAGGAGAAGACAGCTCTGATACTATTGATCCAGATTTTATGAGAGAAACGAAATGAATACAGATTATTAAAATATTCTTAACACAGAATAACAGAGATACAATAAAATTGATTTTCTATTTAATAAGGAAATAAGCTGAAATTGTAAAATGCAGTGGAAAACAAGCTTGTTGGAATGGTGGTGGCTTATCTTTGAGAAGAGATGTGACGATTGTTCTAATTTGAAAAAAGATGATTACAATGAGGCTCTGAAGGCATTTTTACAATAAACAGGAATTTCAAAAACCCTAGACATCCAAAAACCTAACCCTAGGAGATTAAGCGCCAAAAGTCATGTGGGTAAGTTAGTACATCAACTTTCCGGGGTTGTAACTTTTGCATACGATCTTCGTTTTAGGCACACAATAGCCCATTGGAAAGGTCTATCTGAGGAATACACATTTTTCTACTATTTATGAAATGTCATTTCTAACTGTGGCGAGCCCTAAAAACCTTGTTTAGGGCCTTGTTGATGGGAAAATTTGACATGTCATCAACTAGAAGAATAGATCCGGACCTGGGTTGTTTAATTAACTTAATCCGTTTGGTGTAATCTATTATGACAGGTTTCTTGGCTCCGTTAGCCAACTAAAGTCCTAAAATAGAGAAAAGAAATAAACTACTTAATGTTAAAACTATAATAATATATAAACTTTAATCTAATTATTTACAAATGTATTAAACAGAAAGGTAAATATGAACATGTCATTTATGAACAGAATAATTATAGGTTGCAAGTTTTAGTGAAAGCCTTGCAAAATCAATGTTTTGTAATTGTTCTCAAAACTAGATAAAGAAAGCACATATTTTTGTATTTTCTGTTTGTAGTCACATATCTAAGAATCATAAGTAAAACATGATTTGAAACAAAGATAGAGTGATGGCCAAAGCCGATCAAATAACTTTCCTGTTTCACTAATAACTAAAATGACAAAAATTAGAAGCAAATAAAGCTAATCTATTACTAGTTTCTTAATGTGTCTATGCCTCTGTACGATCCAAAACTCCAGTTGTCTCGCCTGTGAAAGAAATCAGCAGGAGGCTCGTACTAATGTCTCCTAGATAAATTCAAGATGTATATTTACAGCTAGGATATAAGAATAGAATAGTAGACACGTATGATCCAGTGATCTTATAATTATGAATGATTACAATAAGAAAAATATTTATGCGAAGCATTCATTTTATCCATCAATTAAACATCAGGCATAAAGCATGATATTATAATTTATATAACAATCACAACCATAGAATATGGAACAACAAGTTATAGACAAGATTTTAAAGCATTCAATGAAATGGAATATCATATGCTAAAGAGGCAAAAGCTGCGTAACATATCAATATTTCATAATAAAAAGGTAAAACATATATGGAACAATTTTCACACTGGTCTTAAGCCAAATGGGGATCAGTTGTCCATATATTTTTGAAAATCACATGCCTATAATCTGTTCTATCCAAGATGTCTGTTACTTACAAAATGAACAGTATTTAAAGTGACTTGAGATCACATTCTCTTATCTCACAGGATAGGATAGGCTCTCATAAAATCAAAAATATTACAAAAATAGTGGGCTAAGAGCCACTTATAACAGAGTTGGTTTTAATCAAAGATTGATCAAAGTTTTTACAAAACAAACTGAAAAGAAACTACTAATCATTATGTTAGCACTAGGAGTCACCTTCAGATTGCATGGAAGGAAAGCATGGTACCCATCAAGTTATACATGAATGAAAGAGTGTTTTTTAAGGGTCAAATGGAAAAGGGTTCAAATGGTAATGTTCTAACTCAGACAACAGGGCTAGCATGCACCAACAATTAAGGTCTTGGATAAATTCTATCAGTAGTTTGGGAGTAAGTATGAACAGAGGGAAGGCTTGAACGAGAGGAGTGTAGGGACTACTGCAAACATCAAGTCTGCAAAAGTCTAAGGAATAAAATGTCTAATCACAAGATCTTATTGACATAAAAAACTAAGGAATCTAAATAAACTTCATGATAATATAATCATCAAACATCCACCATAATATCACCACAATAATTCATGTGAATCATTCAAAGCATGAACATTTAACATCAGAAGCAAATAGATTGAAAGAGAAGTTGATTTCTATTAGCCAAAATGTCTTAAGTCTAGTACATCACTAGATCATAGTCACTTCATCAAAATATTACAAGTAAAGGGAGCCTTTCTCAACCATCCGAACCTACTAAAGCAATTGATCTATCTATTTATAACAAGAAAGGGAGGCAACAGCTATAGGTATGACTTGGCCTATTTCCCTTGAAAATCTCTAAACATTTATTTGTTCTAACAACTAGAATAACAACTTATTCTATAAAACAAGGAAATGCTGGTGACTAATCCAATCATGCTTCTAACTGCTTTGATCCAATTTTTCTACTCAACTCTTGTTTTTCCATGTGTCCTTTTGGAGCCTGTAGTTGTCCTCAAAATGCCAACTGCTACTTCTGTAACTTTCTCCATCATCAACTTATCCAAAAGATGTTGGCCTAGTCCTCCTAGATTCCTGGTGTTTGCTGGCAACTTCCTTTGGTAGCAACTCTGGGTAGCGTACTGTAAAATGAAACAAGGAGAGAAGGTAGCGCCTGTAGGTAACACCACGGTGCTGAATATATGCACCAACATTGGTCCTCTATTGAAATATTTGGTAGCGCCTATAGGTAGCGCCCCTGTGTCGTGCCTATGTGTAAACCTGCTCCCTGCCAAATATTACGTAGCGCTTGTGGGTTGCACCCGTATGTCGATTTTGTTCTCTATGGAATATTACGCAGCGCCTTTATGTAGCGTCGCATACGCTGCGTCTGCATATAGGTTTGGGTAGCATTGCCAAAAGGCAGTTCCTTTCAATCTTGAATATGTACAGAGCAGTGTGTGTCCTTTCATGATGACAGAACCATTTTACTTAGGTGCCTTGACCGTACCATAGGTAGTGCCTTTTACCACTGGGTGAAGATATCACTTAGAAAAAACTCAAAATCCATATAGCTAAACACTTAGAAGCCTGTATAGATGGCACAAATAGTATGTGCATATCAGTTAACCCTCCCAAAAAGGAAAAATTCTAAAAAATGGGGCTTACCATTACCAGTTATTTTGTCATTTTAACACTTAGCCTCACACTCTTTCTGGTAGAAAGAGGATCTTCAATTGGCACAATAGACTTCTTTTTCCTAGCATTGACAAGCTTCTTTTGTGTAGTTGTGCTCTCCTTAGTTGCTGGTTTATCATCCTCAATGGAAACTTCAACCAACACCTGTAAATTCCTTTGGGCTACCTCATCTTGAAAGTGTTTCAGATCTGCCTTTAACTTCTTGTTATGAGACTGAAATCCTTGTTGGACAACTGAGAGGGGGGGGTGAATCAGTTGTTACCATGCTTAAACAATTATGCTTATTTTAAAAACTTTACAAGGCACTCAATGATGATGACAATCATGCAGGGAAATAAACATTGACACATTCAGCATCAGTCACATATATGAGAAACACAGAGGTAGATATTACCCGAGGAAACCCATACAGGGTAAAAACCTCTTTTTATTTATATGATAAGTAATAGTTACATTCCTTACATTATCATACA